>ML297883.1:0-33011 GCA_005239495.1 Nicotiana undulata
ATATATATATATATATATTGAATGAAATAAAACAGTAACCAAATAATGTGGAGAAGACTACAAGAATCTGCTGACGCCAACAGATCTACCTCGTGTCTTCGTGCGAATGATCGGCTAATACTCGAAAATCAACTCTCGGCCGGAACCTAGATCTGCACAAGAAGTGCAGAGTGCAGTATCAGTACAACCGACCTCATGTACCGGTAAGTGCCGAGCCTAACCTCGACGAGGTAGTGACGAGGCTACGGCGGGACGTTTATAATATAGCCTGTATACAATCTATAATAAAGCAAGAAGGGAATACTAAACTAAATAAGCAATACCTTGCAACAATTAATAAACTAACTCAGCTATCTTTTCCAGATCTCAGCTATAACCAATCCTTATGAAAATTTTCAAATTTCAATTTCAATAATGGTAAGAGCAGAATATGAAATAAAAATAATAACACAGCGAGTATTCAGTCTTTATTATATAACCAGTAAAACAAGAATATTCTCCCTTATTGCTCCTTGTTGTGGCGTGGAACCCGATCTCACTTGTCCACCCTTATTGCTCCTCCCTATATATATATATATATATATTTCTCCTGTTGCGGCGTGCAACTCGATCCCACATGTCTACCATTATTACTCCTTGTTGCGGCATGCAACCCGCTCCCACCAGACAATCTCATCGCATTATTTATAATAAAGGTTTCACAAATTAGATCAAAGTCTTTCACAGTATTTATGTCTCAACATCGGTAAATAGAAAGTTGTACTATTCATAAGCTTCACTAATTTTCATTACACAGCGAAACCAACCGGAATGTATCATAAAACACTGACAACCAGCTCAACCATTAATGCACCACAATGAAGCTAAGAAATAATTAATACTTCCAAATAAGTGAAACAATATCTAACAAACAAGTAGAAAAACAAGTTGGCATGAAGGCATCAATGATCATGAAACAAGTAATACATGATTATAATAGATTGGAAAGGAATGGAACATGCTAAACAGATAATTTGGTGGTGCATGGATACTAGTCACCTCGCCTATACACCACACACATGCAATTTCACATAGAATTTAAGTTGGGATTCTTAATTCTTCAAGTCAAGGTTAAACCAAACACTTACCTCAATTTCGCAGGCCACTCACTGCTCAATTACAGCTTCTCCTTTCGAACTCACCTCCAACACACTCGAATCTAATCATAATTAGTTCAATATTATTAATTAGTGCTAAAGGAACTAACTTTAATGGAAAACTATGGTTTTCCCAAGTTTTTCCATAAAAAGTTAAAAAGCGACCCCGGGCCTGCTTGGTTTGGATTCAGACCAAATTTCGTTTACTCGTTCACCCCGAGCCCGAATATTAATTATTTTTGAAATCCGACCCCTAGTTCGAGGGCAAAATTTCAATTTTTTTTACAAAATTCCCTAATTCTACCCCAACTCCCAATTTCTACCATGAAAACCCTTGATTTTTTTTATTGAAAAGTGATGAAAAACAATGGGTAATCGAAATAAAATAGTTTAGAATCGTTTACCAACACTTTGGGGATGGACCCCTACATGATTCACTGTGTGATCTCTCAATATGCCAACATCTTCAGTCGGAGCCACAACTGGTCTAGTAAATACATAATATTTCCACCATCTCTTGGTGGAATCCGTCATCTGAAACACAGCGAAATCAACCCCATTGCTTTCAACTATTCCCATGTTCTTCAATACTTCATATCAACAGTAAAGAAAATCATGTGGGTCTCAAAAGATGTACCACTGAAATGGATTGGAAATAGTTTGGTAAACTTGTCCAACCTCAATAAACGGACTAGTGTGTCCTGCAACACTGGAGTAGCTATGAATCCTTCTAGACCTGAAATGGTCCAACGTGTACCGACTGAGTTAGAACCTCCGCTTCTAGATCCACTTGAGGCTCTACAATAGGTGCTAATGTTCGAGGTCTAGATTGAGCTCTGCCTCTGCCTCTTCCCATAATCGTAGCTATCATTGGGGCTCCATTTCTTGTCCGGTTGTAGACGCATTGCGTGTTGTCGAGGTTTGCGAGAGAACAATAATAGACAAGTTCAATCATCAATGATAGAATAAATTCGCACGATAGAGTAGAATAGAAGTGAAATTTCCTAACTTTATAGCCTACATGAGAAAAGTACATACGTCTTCGTACTAATCCCTCAAACACTATTAAGTTTGTTTGTGAATTGTGAGACCTAGGCAACCTAGTGCTCTGAAACCAACTTGTCACGACCCAAATTCCCAACTCTTGGGATCGTGATGACGCCTAACACCGTACTTGCTAGGCAAGCCAATGTTAGAACTTGACTAACCATTTTCTTGTAAAAATTTATTTAAACATAAGTAGACAATTTAATATGAATACTAAATCTAATACTATCCAATAAATGATATCAAGAATAATATTCGAAATAATGAAACAAACCATGAACTAATGCTAATATATAGCTACCCAGGGTCTGGAGTCACAATTCACGAACTACTAAAGAATACTACAAGTATTTGTCTGAAAGAAAATATATATCTGTTTTGAATGAAATAAAACAGTAACTAAATAATATAGAGAAGACTCCAGGAATCTGCGGACGCCAGCAGATCTACCTCGTGTCTCCGTGCGAATAATCGGCTAATACTCGAATATCAACTCTGCCCGGAATCTTGATCTGCACAAAAAGTGCAGAGTGTAGTATCAGTACGACCGACGCTACGGCGGGGCATTTATAATATAACCTGTATACAATGAATAATAAAGCAAGAAGGGAATACTAAACTAAATAAGCAATAACTTGCAGCAATTAATAAAATAACTCAGCTATCTTTTCAAGCTCTTAGCTATAACCAATCATTACGAAAGTTTTTAAATTTCAATTTAAATAATGGTAAGAGCAGAATATGAAATAACAACAATAACACAACGAGTATTCCAATCTTTATTATATAACCAGTAAAACATGAATATTCTCCATTATTTCTCCTTGTTGCGGCGTGCAACCGCTCCCACCAGACAATCTCATCTCATTATTTATAATAAAGGTTTCACAAATTAGATCAAATTTTTCACAATATTTATGTCTCAACATTGGTAAACAAAAAGATGTACTATTCAGAAGCTTCACTAATTGTCATTACAGAGCGAAACCAACCGGAATGTATCATAAAACACTGACAACCAGTTCAACCATTAATGTACCACAATGAAGCTAAGGAACAATGAATACTTCGAAATAAGTGAAACAATATCTAACAAACAAGTAGACAAAAACAAGTGGGCATAGAGGCATCAATGATCAAGAAACAATTAATTTAGGAATATAATAGATTGGACACGAGGAAGGGAACGTGCTAAACAGATAATTTGGTGGTGCATAGATACTCGTCACCTCACCTATACACCACACACATGCAACTTCACATAGCATTTAAGTTGGGGATTCCTAATCCCTCAAGTCAAGGTTAAACCGAACACTTACCTCAATTTCGCAGGCCACTCACTGCTCAATTAAAGCTTCTCCTTTCGAATTCACCTCCAACACACTCGAATCTAATAATAATTAGTTCAATAATATTAATTAGTGCTAAATGAACTAACTTTAATGCAAAACTGGTGGTTTTCCTAAGTTTTTCCCCAAAAAGTTAAAAACTGACCCCGGGTCCGCTTGGTCCAAACTCGGGGTTCAGACCAAATTCCGTTTACCCATTCACCCCGAGCCCGAATATGTAATTAGTTTCGAAATTCGACCCCAGTTCGAGGTCAAAATTCCATTTTTTATAATTTCCTAATTCTATCTGAACCCCCAATTCTACTATGAAAACTCTTGATTTTTTATTGAAAAGTGATGAAAAACAACGGGTAATCGAAAGAAAATAGTTTAGAATCATTTACCAAAACTTTTGGGATGAGCTTGTAGGTTGAGAATCGCCTCTAGATCTTCTAAATTTGAAAATATGAGAAAAATAACTTCTGCCCGTTTTAAGTTTCGTTTTTAAGTTGCTGGGTAGGCCTTCATCGCGTCCGCGATGGGCCTGTCGTGATCGCGGAGTGTTACGACTCAATGATCTTCGCGTTCACGAGGTACTCAACGCGTTCGCGAAGCATTACTTCTGATGACCATCGCTATCGCGACCGGATGGTCGCGTTCGCATAGAACAAATCGAGACTTACCTCCCCCAGGCCCATAACTCAATGCGTTCGCGATGGCCTGGTCGCGTTCGCGAAGGGTAATCTTCCAGTGCTTCGCGTTCACGATCCAGGTTACGCGTTCGCGTAGAACAAAATGACCCCAGCCTTTTTACTCTTCGCGGTCGCGGGAATGACTTTGCGATCGCGAAGAACAAAGAATCAGTGCACCAGAAACAATTATGACAACATGTTTTTATAAGTTTAAAATATTCTGAAGCTCACCCGAAACTCACCCGAGCCCTCGAGACTCTAAACCAAACATGCACGCAAGTCTAAAAATATTATACTGACTTACTCGTGCGATCAAATCATAAAAATAACACTTAAAACGGCGAATTTAACATCAAAACTCATGATTTTCTCAAGAACACTTCAAATTCACTATTTTCTCAACCGGACGTCCGAATCACGTCAAATCAACTCCGTTTTCCACCAAATTTCACAGATAGGACTTAAATATCATGATAAACCTGTACCGGGCTCCAGAACCAAAATACGGGCCCGATACCAACGAGTTCAAACATTAATTCATTTCTTTATTTCCTTTAAATCCAGTATAACAATTTTCTTCGAAAATTCATTTCTAAAGCTAGGGACCTCAGAATTCTATTCCGGGCATACGCCCAAGTACCATATTTTACTGCGGACCTTCTGGGACCGTTTACTCAAAATGTTAACCAAAGCCAACCAAATATCAAGCTTTAAAACTCTAAAAATTATTATTTCTTATATTTTCATATAAAAGCTTTCCGGATTCACACTCAGGTAGGGACGCAAATCGAGATAATTAAAATTAATTTTTTTAAAACTAATAAGCCCGGAATAAAGTATTAATTCATAAGATGACCCTTTTCACTTAACCATTAATTTTAAACTATAAGTCCCCTTTGAATTAAGAACTTGAGCAAAGGAGTTGATGAAAAAAATGAAGAGGAGCCGAATCCTTATACTTTCTCCGTTTCAATTTGCGTGAACGACAAGGAATGCAGTCCGCAATGCAGACAACAAATTGTCTGGGTGTAACATTTATTATTGTTAACTTTTAATCCCATGCCAAAGATGAAAAAACAGAAATATTGGACTGTGCAAAACAAAGACCCCATACTGCTTTGTCTCCATCTTGCAGCCGTCATCACGTGACTTTGTTCCTCTAATTATACCATGTATAAGTAATTAGTATTCCGTTACCATGACAACCTCAAAAACGCGCAAAAGTAGCAACAACGTCCTCTGTTGGCAATATAACAAAGAATAGAAATAATGCAACAAAGAAATGAAGAAATTTTGAAGGAAAAAGGAAAAAAAGGTATTAGCTAAATTTGTAACTAAAAAGATATTACTACAGCGAAAATTTTGTTGTTGTGATTTACTATTTCAAAGAATAGAGATATTCCTTCCGTTTCAATTTATCTAACATAGTTAGAATCAGTAAAGAGTTTAAGAAAAAAAAGAGAACTTTTAATATTTGTGATTTTAAATATACTATAATATATGTGCGAAATCAAAACCTCTAGCCTTATACATGATATAATTTTAATTTTGTGACTATAAAAGTTTTTCATTAAAAATTAAATAAATAAGGTAAAATTAATTATCTTCAAGTTTAATAACATAAAAAAATATTGCATAAAAATGAAAAAATAGAGTGATACTGTAAATAAGAAGACAGTGCCACAATAGCGGCGGGTTGTCAAAAATGAAATTAAATAGACAAAATCGAGGTTGAGGACAAAAGGTGAGTTGACTAATATTTCGTTGACCTTCTGAACCATTCCCACGTGGGTTACTCCATCACGTCGAAAGTTGGTACCCATATTGTTAGGTTTGATTGGACAAAATTTTACAACACAGAAAAAGAAGAAGAAAATACAGCCATAGCATTGAATTCTTGTGATAATGGACACTTTTACGTGCAGATTTTTGTAGAATATGGTGACATTTCACACGAGGTTCATGTACGTACTGCTTGATAATAAAGATAATGACAAAGAGATTTTAAACTTTTCATGCTCCTCTCCTTTTAGGGTAAATTACCAGGTTGGTTCCTTCACCAAGACAAAGACAAACGAGCTTATTTAATTTCACTCGTAAATCTTGTATAAACGACAAAGGACATTTTCCATTATGCTTTTGTTTAATTCCCAAACGCTAGCTTATTGTCTCAATATCAGTATGTTATGTAAATTAGGTCTTTGGCTATAGTGATCTTAAATTTTTTACTTTTAATCTCAAATTAACACTAATATTTACTTCATATTATTTTCAAGGGGTATTAATTTATTGTATATATACATTTCTTCTCTTTAAGAAATAGAGTAATTATTTATACACATATAAAAAATTACAAAGCGCTGTCAGATGGTTCTCCTTACTAAAAAGTATCTCTCCTGCTACCGTTCCATTATTTATCTAAGTAATCCCACGCCACATCATACAAAGACTTCGAGCTAATAAAAGATATTTATGATAATATTCTGTAACTTTGATTAGGACGCGAGCGACCAGTTGAGTAGAAAAACTCATATTTCTGGTCAGCCCAAACCAATTTCTAATTGATTGAGTGCAAACCCTTCTCAAACCATGCGTGCTATTTTGAGAGTGTATCCAGTTGGGGTTGAATGATAATAGTATGTGAAATGGAAAACAAGCACATCTTTCGTTTTCAACCCTTCCAGCTAATTTTGGCAACTATATATTTTTCTTTAATTTGGTGACTTAGTTGAATAATTTAAGGCATGCATCTTGCTTAATTAGTGGAAAAAGACAAAGACAAAATGCCTAGAGTGTTGTAATATAACTTCCAGTTGAATATCAATTACGTCTAAGAAATGTTATCCCAATAAACAAAGATTCAAAGCTCAGACTTTGCCCATTAAGATTCAAGAGTCACATATATAGTTGAAGTTGGTGCTTAATATATAAAAGACTTTGCCCATCAAGATTCAAATTTTTTTTTATCCCTATTAATAGTGTTTAATTTCACGTTAGAATCATAGAATGAATACAAATGATTGTGTTTTCCGAATGCCGTAAAATAGTAGAGATGGCAGTGTTAAAATAAAACGTTAAAACACGTTCCTGTATAATTTTCAATGTAAATGACAAATTGACGTTCAACTAACGTTACCAAATAAAACAATGCGACTCTTAATTTGTATCTAAAGATAAATTAACCTCTCGTAGCATGCAGGGACGGGGATGATTAGTTTGTTACTTCAACTCCAATTTTAATGATGTGATATTTAAATGTTCTATAAGTCTCCTAATAGTTCTAGGAGCATGTACGTAGTTTGCAGTTTTAGCTACAAAATAAATTTTGTATATGCAAAAATAGGCTTCAAAATGTGAGTATGTGATGACGTGCACTGACGAGACGCTGCAGCAAAAGTCTGCATTATCTATTCAGTTATTTGCTTGTGTACTCGGCCAAGAATTTCAAAATTTCAATCTCGCTCTCTAATTATTTCAACAAAAGGTTTTAGTCAATTAATGCAAAAAAAAAAAAAAAAAAAAAAAAAAAACAACAACAATTATACGGCCAAGTTTGTTGTAAAGTAATTACATATAAATTTTTTATGATAAGCATTAATAAATAATTTGATAAGAATAGCAACTAACATGCTTCACTGATTAAATATTTTACAGTAATTATAATATTGAAAGATTTACAAGAGTTCATTACGCAAAAGGTCACTCAACTACAACAAATTATCTGCTAAAGTTATTATTATTATTTTTTTATAACAATGATCACACCCAACTATGCCTTATAAAAATGACTAAGCGGTCGTTGCAAATATAATCCGGGTATTTAGCGCAGAGTCGAATCCCACAGGGAATTAACCTATCAATTACTTTTGTCAGACTCACTAAATTCTCCACAATCAACTTCCAAGATATTTTGAATAGCAATTGGGTGTATCTCTACTAACTATTACTAACTGAATATATTTAAACTAAGAACTAACTACAAATGAGTTGTAAACAATAAAGAGAAGGATCTAAGGTTATGATTTCCCTTATTGATGGAATCCCTTCCTGTTATGTGTAATATAGACTTGCCTAATCTTCTCTATCAATCATGAGCACTCTTATTACCGTAAATCTCTCACGAGTAATTACGAAAATTTACTAGACGCACTCTCCCGAGTTACGCTAGCTGGCTTTGATTACAGCTCACTTAGATCGCACCCAAGGTTTCGTTATACCTAATCCCACCTTTGAACCCTCGGTTATTGATTCCTCATATACTTTGGGAGTGATGTTGTTCAACAACTACCTAAATATGCACCCGCTCACGAGTAATACATAATAAATAGGCACAACTAATTGAGGATCCTATCAATTAACTACAACAAGAACGTAGTTGAAAAAATAGAGATTAAACCGGGCATACTATATTAACACAACAAGAAGTTCATCCTTCAACAGGTTCCATCAAAACCTTAGACTAGATAATTTGCTACTCATAATTGTGTTCATAATAACAACAGCAAAATTCATCATGAATGATTAAAACAAAAAGAAGAAAGGTAGAACTCGATGTTGAATTATCCTCCTTGCCTCTTGCCTCTTCTTGCCTTCAACAAAACTATAAAAACCTTGATATCCTCTTTTTGGGCGAGCTGGACCTCTTATAGGTTAAGTGGAATTGCCCCCAAACTTCCAAGTTTACCCCTAAAATTACCGCGTTTCGGAGTGATTAGCGCGACCGCGCTCGAACCGCGCATGGGCCGCGCTAAATGCGTTCTACACTGTCGCTGCTTCCTGGACTAGCGCGGCCGCGCTAATCGACTTCAACACTTCCCAGGTTCTTCTGCTCTAGTGTGGCCGCACTTGGCCCACGCTAGAGTGGATCAACTTTTTATCTCTTTTCTTTCTTTCTTTTTTCACATGCACTCAACTCCGAGGGGCCTTTCCTTGCTTTGATTTAGCTTCAAACACTGTCCTATGTCCTCATAATCATGACTTGCTCCTGCAAAACATAAAATTCACAATTAGAGCCATTTTCTCGTCATTTAGCCTTCCTAGAACAGTGAAGCATAGTAAAGTTAGGGGGTAAATGGTTGCTAAACTACATGAATCTAGCCTATTATCAACACCCCACACTTAAATCATTGCTTGTCCCCGAGCAATCCACCCTACTCTACAGAGGTTCCTTCACTAAGCACCCCCCTAACGTTTCACACCAAGAACATATCACAAACGTTGCGTCTAGTAGTGTAACATCTTTGCCTCAAGAGTTGACTCTCACGTGCTGTGCAATATTCATACTTACTCAACTTACTCGATACAGAGGTCAAGACTTACCTTTCCTTCATGAATCAAGTGCCCTCACATCACACAAAAGAGTAGTTCCACAAGTAATAACATTAAGAACAATTAGGAACTCAGATAGACAAAATTCACTCACCCTCAGAAAGAACATTCATATGCCACAAAGATGCACCATAGGCTTGCCCGTAGTGTACTATTCTACTAATCGAGCTCATTCAGTCTAAGATCAATTAGAACTTCATTTGGTTGTAATGTAGGCTAAGGGACGGGTAGGATACATTTGGATATAGTGACTAACCTCCTTAAGCACTTTAATACAATTACTTGCACATTCAGAACCATATTTATGTCAGACCAGACATTCCACCACACTTCTATTTATGATACCCCAAATTTCTTTAGGTACAGTTGTATCAAGTCACTAATTATCAAGGACTATATTTATTTATTCTTTTCTCTTCTTTTTTTTCATTTAAGTGGCGCTTATTTATTTTTTCAAAACACTGCACTTTTATCCCTATTTCATTGGTTCCACTCAAAAGCCAACCCAACCACCCCACACTTTAACTTTTACATATTCTATAATAATTCAAGTGCTCAGGGGAGGTAAAGCGGTTCAAATAGATGGGCCATTCAAACAATTGGGTAAGACTTGTAATGTGGTTGCCAAAGAAACAGGCTTAAAGGCTCAACGGGGTTAACTACGATTATATCACATTTAGGTTGGTAGAATTTACATATCCGGCTTAACAAAGAAATGCCTATATCACTTCTAAGACTGAATAAAGCTATTATTTCTCTTTGCGCACACACAGGGCAAGTTCTAGGCATAAAATGCAGAGTATAGAATACAATACAACTCACACACACATGGCATAGGACTCACACCAGATTGTCTTATCAAAACACTCTCGTTTGAGTACTCAAGTCAGTTAAAAACATACAATTTAAGGCACTCTAACAAGAATAAACACTGAGACTAAGCGTCACACTCTAGTGTCTATTGTGTTCAGGTATAACAACGTTAAGGGGTTCTCTTCTTATCTCAGCTCATAGCCCATAAGTACCAAAAATTAAAATCAAAATAAATAAAAACTAACTACACCCGGTTCAAGCAAAACCCTTGAAAAAGAACTGTGGTCCAAAGAAAAACCAAGGGGGAGTTACTACACTACCTAAAACAGAAAATATTTTTGGTATTTTCTTTAGACTTACTTCCCTCAAGAAAATTGTCTAGGAGATCCGTCATCAGGAATAGTCCAACATATTTCTGTTTTTTTTTATGGTCGACTTAGACCCTCAAGAACCCCGTCGAATGAGATCCGTCGTCGGGACAAGTCGACTCATATAATTAAACTGCTACTCAAAACAAAAAAACAAAAGAAAACAAAGACAAAAGAAAACATATAACAATTATGTTCCTACATATATACACATACAATGAAGTATCCCCCACCCCACACTTAAAAAGAAGACATGTCCTCATGGCATTCAAAATAAAGCAATGTGAGGTAAAGGAACTTCCCTGAAGGATCAATCTTGATCGAAGACTGTCCCCGGGTCCAATTGACATGCACACCCAGAACTCGCAGCCAGCCCATGATTTTCTTCTCCGATTTAACCTGCTGGGTAGCCACCACCATCAATACGCGTTCCTAAGTCAACGACCGAGGTACGCAACCCTGCCAGCTTCTGCTCTAGATTGTCCAACCTCTGACTCTGACGGGCCGTAGATGGGCCTGCTATGTCGGCAACATGCTCATGAGCGGGCAGCTTATCTCCCACTTCTACCTGCTCATCCTCCTCCTCCTCAGGCGCATCCTCCCTATTAGCACCACCAACCTCCACAGGATCCTTCCCAATATTTACCTTGTCTGGTCGGAAGGCGGCATGTGTCGGCACTTTGCCATCTACCCTCAAAATCTCCAGCACCTGAGCTACACGACATAATCTCGTGACAAGGGAGGGGAAGAAGAAGCCATACCTCTTGATTGGACAGCGAGTAAACATCTCCTCGTGAATGAGCTTGGCCACGTCAAAGTCATGGCCCTTCATGAAGCACCAGATCAAACAAGCACGAGGAGCATTCACCTCCGTGGTGTTGTGGGACGGGATCAGGCGGTTGTTGATGAGATATAGCCAACACTTCCCTTCAAAGGTTAGTGCCGACGACTTGAACTTCTCCCCGTATTGCATCCACACAATCTCTTTGCCTGGTGCACATATAGTTTGAAAGAACGTCTCCCACTGAGTGTAACGTCTACCATACGCCTCATAGAACTCTTCCATCTCAGCCACGGGACCTGGCATCATGTAGGCTCTCCTAATGGCTTCCACAGAGGCATCAACAGGCCTCTTTCGCACGGTGACCACATCATTCCTATGCTCCGAAAATTTCCAACCGACGCCGGAGCGGCTCATTGCAAATGTTTGGGCAGTCATGCTGGAGGGAAGCTATATGCATGCCCCGTTCTGGTATTGGTTTTTTTGACTCCTTAATAGCGAACCGTTCTTGAGCAGCGGTGGAGACAAACTTGTTGTTATCATAAGAACGAGCATCAGTTGACACTCGTGCTCTAGATGATTCCGCGCGTCCGCTTGATGAAGGACCGGTGGCTTGGCATTTTCTGAGAGGTGCCATATTACCTGCAATAAGGAACATCATTAGCACAGTACAAAAGAGGTGACTCAACTGTGGTTACTCAGACTTCACCCGTACAATTGGTAACAATTATCATTGATATTCACTGTGGCATTTTAACAAACACTCGGTGGGCATCATCCACCGGAGCCCCCCAATTAACCATGTAATTTCCCCAAATTCACTCAACTAAGTTAAGAGATACAACTACACAAACACCACCACCCACAAGCAACTAAGTATACACTACAAATTACTTCAAAGAAACAAATAAAAAAAACTACTACCTAAACAATAATTAAAAAGAAAAACCTAACAAAAATTGGCCAAAAGAAAACATACCTGGGGTGGGAGAAGATTGTGAGAAGAGAAGAATAGTGGTGGGGGATTAGCTTTGAACTTGGGAGGATGAGGGCTGAGAGTATTTTGGGGAGGGAGGGGGGCGTGTCTGAAAAGGTTGGGAGAGTAAGAGTTTTTAGGGAAGAAGTGTTTTAGGAGGAATAGGAGAAGAGGGGGGTTAGGGTTGGGGAAAACAAGAAATAAAATAAAAGAATTAAAATCAAACTAAAAAAAAATTAAAATACGAAAACAAACCTGACCGGCGAACTTACAAGCGCGGTCCTAGCGTGGCTCGAGCGCGGCCGTGCTTGTAAGGAAGAATAAACCTCAATTAGCGTGGCCACTCTAGTAGCATCGAGATGAGGCATAATGAACCCCAATTAGCGCGTCCGCTCTAGTGAGCTGAAGAACGAGACAGACAACTTGCTGATTCGCGGGGTCCATGCGCGGTTGAAGCACGTCCGCACTACTTCGAGGCAGCATGATACCTGATTTTAGCCGTCCAAGCACGGGCACAAGCGCAGCCGCGCATCTGGGCCTCAAAATTTTGCATTTTTTTACCTTTTCCCTCAGGTCGACTTGACTTGTCACTTGCATAAGCTCACCTGCATATGTTAGTACATACAAACAGTCAAATACAGTTCTGACTACACCAACTCACTACACGTTGGGTTGACTCCCAACCAACACCTTAGTTAATGTCGTGGCACGATAATTACAACAAGTCAATGGGTTGCCTCCCATGCAGGGCATGATTTAATATTGCGGCACGACGCAAATGAGCGTATTTAAGGCTCGCTCGACCTCTAAGGCTCAGTTAGATGGACCACTGACACTTCCTTGATTTCATCTATGCCCACAAACGATTTCAATAGATGCACATTGACTCTAAATGAGTGGGAGTCTTTTTCAGAAGGAATCTCTATGGCACCTGAAGGGAGCACTTCGACCACACGAAATGGTCCAGACCATCGTGACTTGAGTTTACTCGGAAAGAGCCTTAATCTTGAATCATACAGCAACATCATATTTCCGGGTTGGAAATTTCGCTCAACAATGTTCTTGTCGTGCAACCTCTTCATTCGCACTCATCTAGCTCATGCAATTCTACGACTCTATTTGTTCCCGCAGCCTCAATGTCCAGATTTAGCTGTTTCAATGCCCAACACGCTCTATGTTCTAGTTCCACTAGCAAGTGACAGTCCTTGCCAAACACCAACTTGTATGGTGACATACCAATCGGTGTTTTGAAAGCAGTTTTGTAGGCCTAGAGTGCGTCATCTAGCTTTTTTGCCAAATCAGTTCTTGTGGCGTTCACAGTTTTGGTCAGTACACTCTTTATTTCTCTATTTGACACTTCGACTTGTCCACTGGTCTGAGGATGGTATGGGGTTGCCACCTTGTGGCGCACATAGTACTTTGCTAGCAATTTCTCGAAGGCTCAATTACAGAAGTGAGTTCCTCCGTCACTGATAATGGCTATCGGGATCCCAAAACGGGTGAATATATTCTTCTTCAAAAACCCGATCACTACCCTTGCATCATTGGTGGGGAGAGTTGTTTCTTCCACCCATTTGGACACATAATCTATAGCAACAAGTATGTACTTATTTCAATAGGAGCTGACGAAGGGACCCATGAAGTCTATTCCCCATACATCGAACACTTTAACCTCTTGAATTGGGTTCATGGGCATCTCATGGCGACGGAAAATGTTCCCAGTTCGGTGACATTCATCACAACCCTTCACCCATTGATGTGCATCCTTAAACACAGTTGGCCAGTAGAACCAAGCTTCTAGAACTTTTGTTTCCGTCCTGACTCCTCCAAAATGTGCGCCATATGCCGATGCGTGACAAGCCTGCTAAACAGAAGATTGTTCTATCTCGGGGACACACCTCCGAATGATATTGTCAATACAAATTCTAAACAGATAAGGTTCATCCCAGTAATACATGCGGCAGTCACGATAGAACTTCTTCTTTTGCACAGAGGAAAGGTCATAGGGAACTATATCTCTTGCCAGGTAATTTTCAATGTCTGCATACCATGGCACTTCCTTGAGGCTTGTGGCGAGTAGCTGCTCGTCTGGAAAGGCTTCCAGAATGTCCTCTACCCCAGCAAATTGTTTTTCTCCTTCTAGTCGCGATAAGTGATCCTTGACCTTGTTTTCCGTGCCCTCATAGTCACGAATTTCCGGATCGAACTCTTGTAGTATCAGCACCCAACGAATCAGGCACGGTTTGGACTCTTTATTTTCAATCAGGTACTTGAGTGTAGCATGATCAGTATATACAATTACCTTAGAGCCAATCAGGTATGATCTGAACTTGTCGAATGCGAACACCACAACCAGCATTTCCTTTTCAGTCACAGTGTAGTTCAACTGGGCTCCACTCTACGTTCTACTCGCGTAGTAAAATGGGTGCATTATCTTGTCTTTCCGTTGTCCTAGCGCTGCTCCCACTGCATAGTCACTAGTGTCACACATGAGTTCGAATAGTTTCTCCCAGTCGGGGGCGACAATGATGGGTGTTGTGTTTAGCCTATTCTTCAATTCATCGAATGCTACCCTGCAATCATCAGAAAACAAGAAAGGGTGATCTTTTTCTAACAACTTACACAGAGGGTTGGCATTTTTTTAGAAGTCTTTGATGAATCTCCGGTAAAAGCCGACATGCCCGAGGAAGCTCCTGATTGCTTTGAGTGATATGGGAGGTGGAAGCTTTACTATCACATCAACTTTCGCACAATCCACCTCGATCCCCTTGCTTGACACCAGGTGTCCCAAGACTATACCCTCTTGTTCCATGAAATGACACTTTTCCCAATTGAGCACAAGGTTAGTCTCAATGCACCTTTTCAACACTCTGGTCAGTTTCCCACCACTGAGAAATCATCCATGAACACCTCCATTATGTCTTCGACCATGTCTGTGAATATGGCCATCATGCACCTTTGGAATGTGGCAAGTGCATTGCATAGGCCGAAGGGCATCTTCTGAAAGGAAAAAATCCCATATGGACATGTGAACGAGGTTTTCTCTCTATCCTCTGGTGCAATGGAGATCTGATTGTACCCCGAGTATCCATCCAGAAAACAGAAGTGGGACCTCCCTGCCAGTCTGTCAAGCATCTGATCAATGAAGGGAAGTGGGAAGTGGTCTTTCCGGGTGGCCAAATTTAATTTCCTATAGTCCATACAAATTCTCCAACATGTGACAGTTCGTGTAGAGATCAACTCATTGTTATCATTGTTTACCACCATTATACCACCCTTCTTAGGAACACATTGCACCGGGCTAACCCAGTTGCTGTCAGAGATTGGGAAAATGATTCCCGCATCTAACCACTTAATAATCCCCTTCTTCACCACTTCCTTCATATTGGGGTTCAACCTTCTTTGGTGTTCCCTAAAAGGGTTGTGCCCCTCTTCCAGCAGAATGTTATGCATACAATATGCCTGGCTGATCCCCTTAATGTCTGCCATGGTCCACCCAATGGCAGTCTTGCACTCCGTGAGTACCTACAAAAGTTGTTGTGCCTGCACATCTAATAAACTGAGATGGGCGGGCAGTGAATTCAACTCCAGCTTTAGTGATTCTTCTATGGATGGATTGGCTTGAGGAGTCTCTCTTTGTTCTAAGTGCAGGGGCTCAAATTCAAGTGATCCCTTCCAAAATCCTTTGTCCTCATCCAGCACCCATTCCGCCAATTCTTCCCCATTAACCTCATCTAAATTCATAAGACATGCAACAAGAGGATCCTCAATAGTCAAGGTCTCATTATCCTCTTCCAGGATTACATCTACGACATCAATAAGAGAACAATTGGCGATATCACTTGGTCGCCTCATAGATTTATGCATGTTGAATGTTATCTCTTCATCATTCAACCTCATCTTGAGCTCCCTAGTTTCACAATCAATGGGAGCTCGCCCCGTGACCAAGAACAACCTTCCCAAAATTATGGGAATTACTTCATCCACTCTACAATCTAGAATCACAAAATCTGCAGGGAACACAAATTTCCCTACCTGCACCAACACATCATCCAGAATACCTGAGGGTCTTTTCACAGTTCTGTCAGCCAGCTGCAACAACATAGACATGGGTCTAGCACTTCCAATCCCCAACTTCAAATAGCCAGGGGCATAAGATTTATGCTAGCCCCCAAATCACAGAGTGCCTTGGCAAAGGAAAAGTTACCAATGGTGCAGGGAATTGTGAAACTCCCTAAATCAGACAACTTTTCAGCAACTGATCTAGTCACAACAGCACTGCATGTCGTAATTAGAGTCACTGTGGCCAAGTCTTGGAAGTCGAATTTTTGGGACATCAAGTGCTTCATCATTTTTGCATAACCAGACATCTCCTTCAAAGCATCAATCAATGGAATATTTACCTGAATTTGTTTCAACATCTCCAAAAACTTCTTGTATTGCTCATCTTTTTATTACTTGGCCAGCCTTTGTGGGAATGGTGCTGGAGGTCTCTTCTTCCCAATGATTTGGGCTTTCTATTTGTCAGACACTACCTCTACTACCGGTTCCTGGGCTGTCTCAGCTTCATTCTCAGCCTCAATCTGTGTGTTGGATTCTTCCTAGGCAGGCTGCACTGTCACCTCGGTCAGTCTTGCTGAATCATCTAGTTCAATGGGCACTGGTACAAGTGTCTCAGCCTGTCTGATTTATCGAGCCCTCTCTTGCTTCAAGTCTAGGTCTCTGCCGTTTCCTAGACTCACTGCCATCAGCTGCTTTGGGCCTTGATCTTTTGGATTTACCTGAGTATTTGCAGGTAATGTCCCATGAGGGCGTTATTCAATGACATCGAAATCTGACCCATTTGCACTTCAATATTCTTTATGGCTGACTCATGTGCATATACTCTTTCACTCATTTTTGCATTCGACGCAATAATTTGCTGCATAATTGCTTCAAGTCTAGCAAACCCATCTTCCTGTCTCCCATTATGTTGTTGCTGAGGTGGATGATAAGCCTGCTGTTGATTCTGATTATTGTACCCTTGTGGCCTTTGGTAGGGCGCCACATTACCGTGAGGTCGCATGGCTCCCATATTACCATTGTTGTGCTGCGGTTGGACTGGCCTGTATGGCTGATTCTGTTGGCCCCAACTCTGACCACCATGTCTCTGGCCCCCATAGTTGGACACTGGCTACCACTTGGCTGACCAATGACAGATGTGCATAAGCCCTCATTGGTTGTATCTACAATGTGCACCTGCTGATTCTTCCCTGACTCTTCCACCTTTTTGGTGAGGATGCTCATTTGTGTCATTAAGGTGGCCATATTTTCAACAAGAGTGTTGGCTAGATCTAAGGCCATTGAGTGAACTACTGGAGTGATGGGTGCATTCCTGGTTGTCCATAACGAATTCTGCGCCATCTTGTCGAGTAAGACCTAGCTCTCTCTCCATGTTTTGCTAAAAAAATGTTTCACCAGCTGAAGCATCAACATTAGCCTTCACGCTATCTGCCAGACCCATGTAAACCCTCTGTCCCAACATCTGCTCAGGAATACCATGGTGCGGACAAATAACCAACATCTCCTTGAATCGTTCCCACGTTTCTTGCAATGTTTCTGTTGGTTTTTATCTGAAGCTCAAGATTTCATCGATTTGCTGAGAAGTCTTGTTGGGTGGATGAAACTTGTTCACAAATTTCTCGACTAACTCCTCCCAAGTAGTGATGGAATTAATAGGGAGCGAATTTAGCCAAGTCTGGGTTGCTCCTATCACAGAGAATGGAAACAACAACAGCTTTATTGCCTCATGAGTCACGTTGTGTTGTCTTTGTGTTTTGCAGATTGACAAGAAATTCTTCAAGTGTTGCTGAGGATCTTCAATGTATGACCCCGAGAATAGTCCCTTGTTTTACAACAAGTGCATTATGTTGTTTGTGATTTGAAAGGATCCAGCCTGTATCTGCGAGACTACTATCGATGAGGCCAAATTCTCTGTCGTGGGTTGTGCCCAGTCATATAGAGCAGCCTCTGGCACAAGAGGAGCCACTACCTGCGCAGCTGGGTCTACCACGTTATCCCCATATTGTTTCTGTCGTTCACCAGCTTTTCCATGTCTGGTTCAGGTTGTTGAGTTGATTGTTGTTGTTTGATTTTCCGGTTGGCCCGATTCAATGACTTGAAAACTTTCTCGGGATATGATAATACTTCATACAATTCACCAGTTCTCGATGAGTTTCTAGGCATGCACATGTACAACCAAGTTAGCTAACGTTAAAATTTCAATGTATGGATTGAAACTTAAGAAAAATGACTACACTAATAATTTTTGTATTTCTTTCAACTGTAATTGATAACACCATTAAGTCCCCTGCAACGGCACCAAAATTTGATCACGCCCAACTATGCCTTATAAAAAGGACTAAGCGGTCATTGCAAATATAATCCGGATATTTATCCTAGAGTCGAATCCCGCAGGGAATTAACCTATCAATTACTTTTGTCAGATTCACTGAATTCTCCGCAATCAACTTCCAAGATATTTGAATAGCAATTGGGTGTATCTCTACTAACTATTACCGACTGAATATATTTAAACTAAGAACTAACTACAAATGAGTTGTAAACAATAAAGAGAAGGATCTAAGGTTATGATTTCCCCTATTGATGGAATCCCTTCTTGTTATGTGTAATATAGATCTGCCTAATCTTCTCTATCTATCATGAGCACTCTTATTACCGTAAATCTCTCCCGAGTAATTACGACAATTTACTAGATGCACTCTCTTGAGTTACGCTAGCTGGCTTTGATTACAGCTCACTTAGATCGCACCCAAGGTTTCGTTATCCCTAATCCTACCTTTAAACTCTCGGTTATTGATTCCTCATATACTTTGGGAGTGATGTTGTTCAACAACTACCTAAATATGCAATCTCTCCCGAGTAATACATAATAAATAGGCACAACTAATTGACGATCCTATCAATTAACTACAACAAGAACGTAGTTGAACAAATAAAGATTAAACCGGGCAAACTATATTAACACAACAAGAAGTTCATCCTTCAACAAGTTCCATCAAAATCTTAGACTAGATAATCAGTTACTCATAATTATGTTCATAATAACAACAACAAAATTCATCATGAATGATAAAAAACAATAAGAAGAAAGGTAGAATTCGATGTCGAATTATCCTCCTTGCCTCTTGCCTCTTCTTGCCCTCAACAAAACTATAAAACCCTTGATATCCTCTTTTTGGTCGATCTGGACCTCTTATAGGTTAAGTGGAATTGCCCCCAAACTTCCAAGTTTACCCCTAAAATTACCGTGTTTCGGAGTGACTAGCGCGGCCGCGCTCGAACCGCGCATGAGTCGCGCTAAATGCGTTCTACACTGTCACTGCTTCCTGGACTAGCGCCGACCGCGCTAATCGACTTCAACACTGCCCATGTTCTTCTGCTCTAGTGTGGCCGCGCTTGGCCCACGCTAGAGTGGATCAACTATTTATCTCTTTGTTTTCTTTCTTCTTTCACACACACTCAACTCCGAGGGGCTTTCCTTGCTTTGATTTAGCTCCAAACACTGTACTATGTCCTCATAATCATGACTTGCTCCTGCAAAACATAAAATTCACAATTAGAGCTATTTTCTCGTCATTTAGCCTTCCTAGAACAGTGAAGCATAGTAAAATTAGGGGGTATAAATGGTTGCTAAAACTACATGAATCTAGCCTATTATCAAACAAAAAAGTCACTTAACTATGGCTATAGCACTCATAAGGTCACTCAACTAGATTTTCTAAATTTTGGATTGTCAAATACATATTTTACCCTCTAAATTATAAACATTTATCTTCTTTTTAAGTTTTAAACTTAATATTATGATTTTTTCCCTTTTAATTTATATTATGGACTTACCTATATAATATATAAATTTTATTTATAAATTAAAAAATAAAAATATTTAAACTTATATAATGCTGGAATACAAAATAATGAGCATAGTAAAAAAATTAATTAGAATAATTTATTCATAATAATTTAGTATTAACAACAAAAATTTTAAAAATTATTTACACAAGAATGAAAGAAAATAAAGGTTGTAAAATATATTCCATGCACGTAATATACAAATAATTATTTAAATAAAGGTATTTTTATAATATACATTATATATGGTTGAAATTTATGCTTATTTTATTATTCCTTCATTATATGAGCTGAAAACTAATTTTTTATTTTATAAATAAAATATATTTTTCTATAGGTAAGTCCGCAATGTAGATTAAAAAGAGAAAAAATTAATAATATTTAAAAAGTTAAAAAGATTGATAATTTAGAGGGTAAAATAAGTATTTGACAATCAAAAATTTAGAAAATTTAGTTGAGTGGCCTTTTGAGTGCTATATACATAGTTAAGTGATTTTATTATTACAACCGAACAAAATGACTTTAACAAATAATTTGAAGTAGTTAAGTAATTATTTGAGTAATGAACGCATATTTACAATGCCCAATGTGTATAACTTAAATCCTTTAAAACGGATAATATGCTTTTCGACAGCAGACTGATTTCATGCGTACACTATTAGTTTCCCTTTTTCTAAAGAGGAGTAGGTATTTGAAAACAAAGTTTTGAACATTAATTAATTGACAGCTAGCTATTATAGAGCACAAGTGAAAGTTTGATAAGTGAAATACTTTATGCTATCTTTGATGTGATATAATTCTTGGAGACGTGAAGACTTTATTCTTTGGATGACTAAACTCTAAAATAGGATGAAATTGACCTTCAATAAGACAAGTACAAGAAGAAGACAGTTAAACCTCAATAAATTAGGGTCATTGGAAGTTCACAATTACTTAAACGTCATATTAAAATTGTGATCTTAAATATGTTAAAATATTTGTGTACTTATAAAATTATGTCATTAAAGATAAAATTAAACGTGTAAATTAAAATCAAAATTGATTACTTTTGTGGGCTTCCCCAATTTTCAGGTCCTCACTGTAGTCGATCATAAAAGAGATAACTAAGCTTGCACAACAGACCGGTCAAAATCTATGCATTCCGATTATACAAAAATTACCTACTTATCGAATTAGACATTACCATTTTCTACTTACTTGTTTACCAAAAGCAAGCTCATAAATTTAATTTGAAATATTGTATCTTTCCATTTTAGTAACAAGATAGAACTAGCGTAAAGTTCAGTTCGCATAACTGGTTTGTTGTATACTATTTAGCTAAGGGACGAAAGAGTTTTGGGATGTTAAATAATTCTTTAGGTAAACATAAATTGCTGGTTTCTTTAAGTTACGTATATATCTGTATACGGTTAAAATCGGGTGCAGGACTGGTAATTTGCGTCAGAGGACAGTTTCATAACGGAACAAACCGAGACACGAGGGCAAGATACCAAGTGCGGAATCGAGGTACCCGTCATGATAGAGGCTAGTAGCAATCGGAGCCAAACGAGACAGATATCAAGAATGATCGGAGATAGCACAATAACGGAAAGACGAGATATTCGTGATTGGTCGTAGATCATGGCGTGAATCTCGGAACGGATCAAATAAAAAACGGTTAATCAACTAATCATGGGATTTTCTTCTGTAATTAGAATTGTACCCTAAGTAGAGTTCCTCTACTATATAAAGAGATGTTCTGATCATTTGTAAGAGATCATCATTCATAGAGATAAAAGCAATATAATTCTTTGTTTGTCGCTTATATTATTGTTCGTCATCTTGTTTTGTATTCTAACTGTTCTTGCACATATCAGTTCGAGATTACTTCGACTCGAGGGTTGAGTTCTATCCGAACAATGGTTTGCTTTACTTATAATTTAATTCTTTCATTTGTCTTCATATTTATCAATTGGTGTCGAGTGAAATCACATATCCGTAAAACCACAATATAAGTTTAATTGTTATCCAAATTTTAAGTAAACAGTTTGGTGCCCACCGTGGGGCTAAGGATAATAGTGATTGCTTAATACTGATTCCGATATCACACACTGCTTTACGCTTGTTCTTGTAAGAAATTTTGTTTTCAGGATAAAACATGCCAAACTCACAAACAACAGCCACACATGGTGACAACGGCCTCGGATTCCACGGGGAAAACGACAATATAGCAGCCCCAGGGATCGAGGTGCCTCAGGCTGATCTCGAGGAAGCACCAAGTTCCAATCCAGTCGACGTCAGTTCGCATATCGCCCTAAATGCAAATTTGGGAGTTGATCCCGAAGGAAGAGTATGCAGGGAAGGCAGATCTGGTGGTCGAGGTACGCAGGGCGGAGGAGATGGTGGAGTCAGCCTCGAATTGATATTTGAAATCTACAGGCTCAACAAGCCGTTATAGCACAACTACAAAACCAGCATCGGACGCCGAGTGGGGTCGAACCAGAAGTCATCCACAGAACCGAGCCAGTGCTGGAAAGATCGAATGCCAACGAATCGGGGACTGATCCTGCTGTAATGAACATCCTCGAGGAGCTCACTAAAGGAATTGAATCGGGAGAAAAGAAAATCGAGCCAGATGATATGAAAGTAGACACATACAATTCCCAGGTTGACCAAATATCGGGTCACCGCCGAATTTAAAAGGTATGGACTTAAAGGAGTTTGTGTAGAAGTCGTTCCCCCGAAGTGCGGCTCCAAAGCCCATTCTGAAGAAATTTTGCATGCTGGAAATCCCTAAGTACAATGGGACCACTGATCCCAATGAGCATGTCACCTCCTATACATGCGCCATAAAAGGAAATGATTTGGAAGATGATGGGATCGCATCTTTTCTACTAAAGAAATTTGGAAAAACTCTATCGAAGGGAGCAATGAACTAGTATCACAATTTACCACCTAATTCCATCGACTCCTTCGCCATGCTTGCAGACTGTTTCGTAAAGGCACATGTCGGGGCAATAAAGGTTGCGACAAGGAAATCAGACATTTTCAAGGTGAATCAAAAGGATAACGAAATATTGAGGGAGTTCGTATCTCGGTTCCAGATGGAACACATGGAACTACCACCGGTCACAGACGATTGGGTTGTTCAAGCCTTCAAAGAATGGACCCTGCAACATGTACCTCGAGAACAGAACATTGAGGTCGATGCCCTTGCAAATTTGGGGTCATCGGTCGAAGACGACGAAATTAGCTCGGGGACTGTCGTACAACTTTCAAAGTCAGTTATCGAAGAAGGCCACGACGAAATAAACTCCACAAACCTAACTTGGGGTTGGAGGAATAAATATATCGAGTATCTAAAAACGGGAAGCTCCCATCGGACCCTAAGGAATCGAGGACTCTACGAACAAAGGCTGCACGATTCACATTGGCCAAAGATGGAATATTGTACAGAAGAACGTTCGATGGACCGTTAGCAATATGTTTGGGTCCGGGAGACCCCACTACATCCAACGATAATTTCACGAGGCCAATTGCGGAAACCATTCCGGTGCCGGATCACTGGTTCACAAAGTCATCAGAGCGGGATACTATTAGGCCAATATGGAAGAAGATACTAAGGAATTCGTTCGAAAGTGCGACAGGTGCAAAAGATATGCGCCGATGATCCACTAGACCGGAAACCAACTTCATTCAATCCTAACCCCATCACCGTTCATGAAATGGGAAACGGATATCGTCGGTCCTCTGCCATCAACCCCAGGTAAAGCTATATTCATTTTATTTATGACTTACTATTTCTCTAATTGGGTTAATGCACATGCTTTCGAGGAATTTAGAGAAAACGAAGTTATAGACTTTATCTGGGACCACATTATATGCCGATTCGGGATGCCTGCCGAAATTGTATGCGACAATGGAAAACAATTTATCGGCAGAAAAATAACAAAGTTTCTCGAAGATCACAAAATAAAAAGGATCTTGTCAACATCGTATCATCCTAGTGGGAACGGATATGACGAATCAACAAACCAGACCATCATTCAGAATCTAAAGAAAAGATTGAAAGCCGCTAAGGGAAAATTGAGAGAAATATTGCCTGAAGTCCTTTCGGCGTACCAAACAACGCCAGAATCCAGTACGGGGGCAACACCGTTATCCTTATTATATGGCACCAAAGATCTGATCGCGGTCGAATTCGAGAAAACTAGCATCAGGTTTCGATACACAACGGAAGAGTCAAATCACGAGTCCATGAATACGAGCCTCGAATTACTAGATAAAAAATGGGAAGCCGCTCTCGTCCGAATGGCCGCACAAAAGCAGCGCATCGAAAGGTACTACAACGGAAGAGACAATCTTCGACACTTTAGGATTGGGGACTTAGTTCTGAGAAAATTCACCCTCAATACTGTAAAGACCCGTAAAATTTCTTGCTTAAAATAATGCCCGAACGAGTCCCCGAGTTGTTTTTACTGTGGAAATTCCTAAAACGGACCTAATTTGAACAAAAAGTACCCTGGGAGTTAAAGAATTAAATTTTCCAAAAATTGGGTATTATGCGACGCTCTATGCGATCGCATAACGTGCATGCAGACCGCATAGTGGTCGCATACACGGGCAGATAACTGCCCAACTGAAGGACAATTATGCGGTCCAATCTGCGACCGCATTTCGGTTCTGCAGACCGCATAGCTGTCGCATTGTTGCCTTAGATTTTGGGGAGGGGTGTTATGAGACGCACTATGCGAGCGCATAACGAGTATGCATACCGCATAGTGGTCGCATACCTGGGCAGATTGTTCCCAAAATTTGGCCCACCTGGGGCCATTCTGCGGTCAGCTCTGTGGGCCACATGTTAGGAATGCGATCGCATTCCTGACCGCATATTTGACACATGCTTTTAATTTCCAAACTTTTATACCCTACCCCAGATTCATTTAACCCCTACCCCCTTTCATTTTAACTAGATTCTAAACAAGATAGAGAGAAGAAAAAGAGAGTTCTTGAGAGAGAAGTCCCCATCTTCCCCAAATTGATTCTTCAAACATCACTCAGGCCCGAAAATTATCAAGTAATCTTCATCTTCTTCACTCTAAAAGGTAAGTCCACACCCCATTTCTCTTGAATTATCATATTTTAGTTAGAATTAAGCACACATAGGTTGGTTCTTGAGATTAAAAGATAAGACTTGCATGCATGTGAATAATCTTCCATGACCTAGTAAAAGGAAGCTAGCTAGAGTAATCTTTCCCTAAAATGGGTTTAGTTAAGCTAAGGGACCACATGGTGTTTGATAAAATGCTCAAATGAATTCAAGATTCCTAATTCTAAGGTAAATGTGTCGCATTGTGAACTAGATCGACGGTGCTAGATGGTCCGGTGAATTGTGATTGAAATCAAAAAGGGAAACTCGACTCCAGGTATGTATGGCTAACTTTGATCTTTGTAAAATCGCTTGGTGGTGTCCGAGCATACGGTACGTGTATTGGTGTGAATATGTGCAAATGGTTGTTCAATTGTGTTGAAGCGTGAAGTGTATTCCTTGTCTGTCTTTAGTTGATCACCACACTACCATGCTATGTGAAATGATGCTAGTAGGTTAATGAATCTAAGAGTATGAATGTATATGCTAAATGCTGTGTAACAAGTAACGAAAAGGAGTTGTGGTGTGATGTAATTGAACTAAACGACTGTGGCAATATCGTATATGATTCAATGTTTGGTAAGGTTTATTGTGGCACGATATTTTTTTTATATACGTAATATTGGTTGTAAAAAAAACTATATTCCCATTGCTGAAATTTTCAGTGATTGAATTGTGAATTGTCATTGTTGATATGAAATATGATTGTCTGGTGGGATCGGGTTGCTCGCCGCAACAGGTTGGATAAGGGTGATATGTGAGAAGTGATAAGGGCGAGGTGTGGTTGTCCGGTGGGATCAGGTTGCACGCCGCAACAGAAACATAAGAAATAATTGTGATTGTCAGGTGGGATCGGGTTGCGCGCCGCAACAGAAGAAATAAGGGTGGAATGTTGAGAAGGGATAAGGGTGGAATTGTGATTGTGATTGTGATGAAGTGAGAATTGTGGAAATTCCATTGTGTTTCTTTCTATATCTTTGTGCAATGATTGTGTGACTCGTTGTCTGTCTCTTGCCCGTGCGTTGTTGAGTTTACTTAGAGTAAGGTTTGTTCATACATACCAGTACAATTCAAATGTACTGACGTCCCTTTTTCCGGGGGCGCTACATTCTTGTGATGATTGTAGGTGGTTCTATAGCAGGTACTCCAGCCCACCAACAGTAGTGCCTCCTCTACGTCCCATCAACTGTTTTGGTGAGCCACTTTCCTCTCGGGGCCCTGTGTGGTTCATGCCACCCCTTCTTCCGTACTTTCATTTTGGTATTTGTGTAGGGTATAGCCGGAGCCTTATTACCGGCAAGTATTATATAACTCCTTTGTACTCTTAGAGGCTCCGTAGACAGGAAATGTGTGTTATGTACATATGTATTTTGGGAAGTATAACTTGTAGACCACGTAAAGTGAACCTGTATGTTATGTATATTTTGTAAGTATTGTACCACATGTGGGTAATGACAGAAATCTAGAATTTAATTCCAGGTTGTAAGAATGTGTTTAAATTATAATTGAATAATGTACATTGGAATCACGGGGTAATACGTGGGATGGAAAAGGGAATCCAGGTCCGCTTGAATGGGGCTACCCGGTCGAGCGCCGATCGTGTCCCTCGGTTTTGGGGCGTGACAAATACTCGAGACCCAAATGAAGAAAAACTCGACCCAAATTATGAAGACTGTATCAGGTCCTCGACATCATCGGAAAGGGATCCTACAAACTTGGCACGATGAACAACGAACAATTTCCAAATAATTGGAACATATTACTCCTCAAACCATATTATTGCTAAGGTATGACTCTCTCCAAACTTGGTATCAGAGCCTAAGGTTTTTAAAAGAGTCATAGGATGTCTCGGAGCCGTGTCGAGTAGAGCCCTTCTTATCGGTGTGTTGTCGACCACATCTATAATTAGGGGACTACATGGACATTTAGGAAATTACCCTCTTATTGTTATTCTATATCATGCGGTGAACCGGAAAGTGAAAATATCCTTGCCTAATTCGTGTTTTTCCCGAAATTTTTAGTAATGGCACCAAAGAAGAGAGCTTGACTCGGCCTTGAGGCCAATGCCACCCCAAGTGTGGCTGTGAATCATGTACCTGGTAGTGCGGGTGAGAGTGACTCCCCGACCTTGAATCTTCCTGAACCTTCTATTCCGGATCAAAGATTTCCTGTTCCTGCGGCGGCGGAGGGTGCTGCAATCCCTCCCGCTATTATTCCTGATCCCTCTACAGTTCCAGCTTCCGGTCCCGGTACGTCCGAGGGGGACCTTAGAGGAGATATTATTATGTTGACTCAGTTGGTGGCCGCTCAGGCCCAAAGATCTCATGCAACCCCTGCGTCCTCCAGCGGACAGGGAGATTTCGCCGGCTCCATGGTCAACCAGTTTCTGCGGTTGGCCCCTACAGAGTTCTCAGGTACGGATCCAGAGGCCAATCCACAGGATTTTCTTGATGAGATGTACAAGACCCTTCGGGTGATGAAGGCTACAAAGACAGAGGGGGTCGAGTTAGCTTCGTACAGGCTGAGGGGAGCAGCATATTCCTGGTTCGAGATGTGGGAGGGTTCCCGTGGGGAGGGAAGTCCTCCGGCTAGATGGGACGAGTTCGTGGATGCGTTCATGGAACACTTTTTTCCTGCCAAGACTGTGGCAATCCGTGCTACTGAGTTTGAGGACCTCAATCAGGGTAGTATGAGTGTTTGGGAGTACCACATGGAGTTCGTAAGGTTGTCCAAGTAGTCTCATCAGTTAGTGTCGACCATGGGTGCTCGGGTTCGACGGTTTGTTCAGGGTCTCAGTCCTTTGGGTTTGAATGAGGCTGCTACAGCGGCTTTACACTTGGATATGAATTTTGGAAAGATCGTGGGGTTCGCCCAGGCCATGGAGGCTAGAAAGTTGAGGATACGGGCAGACAGGGAGAGTAGAAACAGAGCCCGGTCAGTGGGTCACTCAGGGAGCGCAGTTGCATGGGGGAGACCAGTTTTGGGGAGGGGGCCATCAGGGCCATCCAAGTCTTATGCACAGTCCTCAGCCAGTGCACCGCCATCCGTGCGCCGTTATCAGCCGAATAGTCATTGGAGACCAGGATCCGACAGTAGGAGACCCCATCAGTCAGGTCATCCCGGAGGAAGGTTCCAGCAGCAGGGGAGGGCTTCGTGCCCTAAGTGCGGAGGGTTCCATACTGAGTCTTGTGATTTGACTCACCTGATATGCTACAGGTGTAGGGTGAGGGGTCATCTTCAGCGGGATTGTCGTGCGCCCAGTCAGGGCATGTGTAGGGGATTTGCCCAGTCATCCGGTTCTTATGCCGCCACATCTTTAGTGCGTCCTCCAGCTCCAGCAGGACGTGGTGTATTTAGGTGTGGAGCTCGTGGTAGAGGTGGACCCAACTGATTCTATGCTTTGAGTGGTCGCCAGAACGCGGAGGCTTCTCCAGATGTTGTTAAAGGTATTCTGAATGTTCAAGCACTTGATTGTTATTCTCTTATTGATACGGGGTCCTCCTTGTCTTATGTTACCCCATTTATTGCTTCAAGTTTTGGGATAGAACCCGAACAGCTTCATGAGCCGTTCTCTGTATCGACTCCGGTTGGTGATTCTATTACAGCAGCGCGAGTCTATAAGAATTGTGTTGTCACGGTATGTGGTCGCGTTACCACGACCGATCTTATTGAGCTTGGGATGGTAGATTTTGATATTATTATGGGAATGGACTGGTTTTATTCGTTCTTTGCTAAACTCCACTGCCGAACGAGAGTCATGAGACTCAAGTTTCCTAATGATCCGGTTATTAAGTGGAAGGGGAATGGTGTGGTGAGTAAGGGTAGGTTTATTTCCTACCTTAAGGATTCAGAGATGATTAAGAAGGGATGTATCTATCATTTGGTCCGGTTCGCGGACACCGCTTCAGAAGTGTCGGCCCCCGAGTCCGTGCCAGTCGTGAATGAGTTTCTTGAAAGGTTTCCGGATGAGCTCCCAGGGATTCCGCTAGATAGGGAGATTGATTTCGGGATTGATGTATTGCCAGATACGCAGCCTATATCTATTCCACCATACAGAATGGCGCCAACAGAGTTGAGGGAGTTAAAGGAGCAGTTGAAGGATTTATTAGAAAAAGGGTTCATTCGGCCGAGTGTGTCGTCGTGGGGCGCTCCATTTCTTTTTGTCAGAAAGAAGGATGGGTCGCTTCAGATGAGTATCGTTTATCGACAGCTCAACAAAGTCACTATCAAAAACAAGTATTCATTGCCTCGAATAGATGATTTGTTTGATCAATTGCAAGGTGCGAGGTTCTTCTCCAAAATTGATTTACGGTCTGGGTATCATTAGTTAAAGATCAGAGAGCAGGATATTCCTAAGACCGCCATCAGGACTCGTTATTGTCATTTTGAACTTTTGGAAATGTCCTTTGGGCTAACCAATGCTCCAGCAGCTTTCATGGATCTCATGAATCGGGTTTTCAAGCCATTCCTAGACTCCTTAGTGATTGTTTTTATTGATGACATCCTTGTCTACTCGCGGAGTCGGGAAGATCATGCTAATCACCTCAGAGCAGTCCTGCAGATTCTTCATCATCACCAGTTGTATGCTAAATTTTCGAAATGTGAGTTTTGGCTAGAATCAATCGCGTTTCTGGGTCATGTTGTTTCTAGAGAAGGGATTCAGGTTGATCCCCAGAAGATCGTGGCAGTGAAAGATTGGCCTAGACCAACAACCCCGACGGAGATTCGCAGTTTCTTGGGTATAGCTGGGTATTATCGGAGGTTTGTGGAGGGATTCTCTACCCTCGCTTCCCCATTGACTAAATTGACGCAGAAAGCGGTGAAGTTCCAGTGGTCCGACGCTTGTGAGAAAAGTTTTCAGAAATTGAAGTCAAAATTGACTTCGGCACCGGTATTGACCTTGCTAGAAGGTATAAAGGGATTTGTGGTTTATTGCGATGCTTCAAGGGTTGGTTTGGGGTGTGTGTTGATGCAGCATGGGAAGGTAATAGCGTATGCTTCAAGGCAACTCAAGAATCACGAGAAGAATTATCCGACGCATGATTTGGATCTCGCGGCAGTGGTGTTTGCATTAAAACTTTGGCGGCATCATCTTTATGGAGTTCGCGTGGACGTGTTCTCAGACCACAAGAGTCTCCAGTATTTATTCAAGCAGAAGGAACTGAATCTAAGGCAGCGGAGGTGGTTAGAATTACTTAAGGAATATGATATGAACATCTTGTACCATCTTGGAAAGGCGAATGTGGTGGCCAACGCTCTCAGTCGGAAGTCTATGGGTAGTTTGGCTCATTTGGAAGCGGATCAAAGGCCTTTGGCTCGGGAGGTTTACCAATTGGCCAGTCTGGGGGTTAGCCTCTCGAACTCAGACAAAGGGAATGTCGTGGTGCATAATGGGGCAGAATCGTCACTTGTAGCAGAAGTCAAGGAAAAGCAGTTTATTGATCCAACATTGGCGCAGTTGAGGGAGGCAGTTTTGAATTGCCAGAATTTAGCATTTTCACTCGGCAGCAATGATGGTGTATTGCGATGTCAGGGTAGGCTGTGTGTCCCCGATGTGGATGGTCTTCGGGAAAGGGTAATGGCGGAGGCACACAATTCCAGGTATTCCGTGCATCCAGGTTCTACAAAAATGTATCATGATCTCCGGGAAATTTATTGGTGGAGCGATATGATGAGGTATGTGGCGGACCTTGTATCCAAATGTTCAAATTGTCAACAGGTGAAGGCCGAGCATCAGAGGCCCGGTGGGTTAACCCAGCTTGTAGAAATACCAATGTGGGAGTGAGAAATGATTAATATGGATTTCGTGGTAGGGTTACCTCACACTCAGTGCAAGTTCGACTCGATTTGGGTGATAGTGGATCGACTCACGAAATTAGCTCACTTTTTGCTAGTCAAGTCCACCGACAAAGCAAAACAGTATGCTCAATTGTACATCAAGGAGATAGTTAGACTTCATGGCACTCCAGTTTCTATTATCTCAGATCGAGGGGCCTAGTTCACAGCTAATTTTTGGCGGAAATTTCAGCAAGGTTTGGGTACTCAGGTAAATCTCAGCACGACTTTCCATCCACAAACTGACGGTCAGGCAGAGCGGACTATTCAGACGCTTGAAGATATGCTACGTGCTTGTGTTTTAGACTTCAAGGGTAATTGGGATGATCATTTGCCGCTTGTCGAGTTTGCTTATAATAACAGCTTCCATGCTAGTATCCGAATGGCCCCGTTTGAGGCATTGTACGGAAGGAGGTGTAGATCTCCGATCGGATGGTTCGAGGTTGGTGAAGCAGAATTATTAGGACCAGAGCTTGTGCACCAAGCTATGGAGAAAGTTAGAGTCATTCAGGAAAGGATGAAAACTGCTCAGAGTCGCCAGAAATCTTACGCCGATGTTCGCTAGAGAGAATTAGAATTCCAAGTAGATGATTGGGTGTTCTTAAAGGTGTCTCCCATGAAGGGAGTAATGCGGTTTAGGAAGAAAGGAAAATTGAGCCCCGGGTACATCAGGTCGTATCGGATTTCTCAAAGGATAGGGAAAGTAGCTTATAGGTTGGAATTGCCCCATGAGTTGTTATTAGTACACCTGGTGTTCCACGTGTCCATGTTGAAGAAGGTAATTGTAGATCCATCCACCATCGTGCCAGTCGAAACCATTGAGGTAAATGAAGAGCTATCATATGAAGAGGTTTCGGTTGCTATTCTTTATAGGCAAGTCCGTAAATTGAGAAATAAGGAAATTGCTTCAGTCAAAGTGTTGTGGAGAAGAGCAAGTCGAAGAAGCTACATGGGAAGCGGAGAAGGAAATGAAAGAAAAGTACCCCCACTTGTTTGAATGAGTCTAGTAGTGAATCGTGCGTGTTCCTATTCCTAGGAAATTGTAAGTTTTGGTTAATGTTGCATAAGAAGGGACCCTATCCTTTTCCCCCCTAAAATTCCTTGTTGTTGTAGCTTTTCTATGTATACCACAATTGTTTGTGATGTCCTTACTTGAAAAATATGTGACCCCTTTAAAGCAAATGAAAGTTTTGTGAAACAAATGTGCTAAGTAAGTGATTAATGGTAGTGTAGATTGGTAATGGTTAATTGAATTGTCAATGATCTATTGAAGTGATTGAACTGTATGGGGCGCACTGGAATGGCCCAAAGTTATGTGCAAATATGTCACACTTATTGAATCATGTGCAATTGTGAGGTAAAGAGAATGAGTTACGTGTAGTTGATAAAGTGACCAAATACTTGTAAATTGTTGAGATAACAACTTGGTGTGTGAGCTATTGAATGGTTAAAACTGTATAATAGTGCTTGGAAATGTGTTTCGGGGGCTCTCTGACAGGTAGATAGGCCTAAATACAAAGGAAACTCTAGCAAAAGTTTTCTGACATAATCAGAGTTTGTAAAAAAAAAAAAAAAATCTGGAGATTTCATATCATGCTTCCAAACTAATTGATTTTAAAATACTCATTTGAGGACGAATGATTTTAGGGGGGGGGGGGGGGGATGTAA
>ML297883.1:33268-155857 GCA_005239495.1 Nicotiana undulata
CCCGTAAAATTTCTTGCTTAAAATAATGCCCGAACGAGTCCCCGAGTTGTTTTTACTGTGGAAATTCCTAAAACGGACCTAATTTGAACAAAAAGTACCCCCGGGAGTTAAAGAATTAAATTTTCCAGAAATTGGGTATTATGCGATGCACTATGCGATCGCATAACGTGTATGCGGACCGCATAGTGGTCGCATACACGGGCAGATCACTACCCAACTGAAGGACAACTATGCGGTCCAATATGCGACCGCATTTCAGTTCTACGGACCGCGTAGCTGTCGAATTATTGCCTTTGATTTTGGGGAGGGGTGTTATGCGACGCACTATGCGATCGCATAACGAGTATGCGGACCGCATAATGGTCGCATACATAGGCAAATTTTTCCCAAATTTTGGTCCACCTGGGGCCATTCTGCGGTCAGCTCTGTAGACCGCATGTCAGGAATGCGATCGCATTCCTGACCGCATATTTGACACAAGCTTTTAATTTTCCAAACTTTTATACCCGACCCCAGCTTCATTTAACCCTTACCCCCTTTCATTTTAACTGGATTCTAAACAAGATAGAGAGAAGAAAAAGAGAGTTCTTGAGAGAGAAGTCCCCATCTTCCCCAAATTGATTCTTCAAACATCACTCAGGCCCGGAAATTATCAAGTAATCTTCATCTTCTTCACTCTAAGAGGTAAGTCCACACCCCATTTCCCTTTAATTCTCATATTTTAGTTAGAATGAAGCACACAAGGTTGGTTCTTGAGATTAAAAGATGAGACTTGCATGCATGTGAATAATCTTCCATGACCTAGTAAAAGGAAGCTAGTTAGAGTAATCTTTCACTAAAATGGGTTTTAGTTAAGCTAAGGGACCACATGGTGTTTGATAAAATGCTCAAATGAATTCAAGATTCCTAATTCTAAGGTAAATGTGTCGCATTGTGAACTAGATCGACGGTGCTAGATGGTCCGGTGAATTGTGATAGAAATCAAAAAGGGAAACTCGACTCCAGGTATGTATGGCTAACTTTAATCTTTGTAAAATCGCTTGGTGGTGTCCGAGCAAATGGTTGTTCAATTGTGTTGAAGCGTGAAGTGTATTCCTTTTCTGTCTTTAGTTGATAAGGGTGATATGTGAGAAGTGATAAGGGTGAGGTGTGGTTGTCCGGTGGTATCGGGTTGCACGCCGCAACAGAAACATAAGAAATGATTGTGATTGTCAGGTGGGATCGGGTTGCGCGCCGCAACAGAAGAAATAAGGGTGGAATGTTGAGAAGGGATAAGGGTGGAATTGTGATTGTGATTGTGATGAAGTGAGAATTGTGGAACTTCCATTGTGTTTCTTTCTATATCTTTGTGCAGTGATTGTGTGACTCTCTGTNGGATAAGGGTGGAATTGTGATTGTGATTGTGATGAAGTGAGAATTGTGGAACTTCCATTGTGTTTCTTTCTATATCTTTGTGCAGTGATTGTGTGACTTTCTGTCTGTCTCTTGCCAGTGCATTGTTGGGTTTACTTAGAGTAAAGTTTGTTCATACATACCAGTACAATTCAAATGTACTGACTTCCCTTTTTCCGGGGGCGCTACATTCTTGTGATGATTGTAGGTGGTTCTATAGCAGGTACTCCAGCCCACTAACAGTAGTGCCTCCTCTACGTCCCATCAGCTGTTTTGGTGAGCCCCTTTCCTCTCGGGGCCCTGTGTGGTTCATGCCACCTCTTCTTCCGGATTTTNGCTGTTTTTGTGAGCCCTTTCCTCTCGGGGCCCTGTGTGGTTCATGCCACCCCTTCTTCCGTACTTTCATTTTGGTATTTGTGTAGGGTATAGCTGGAGCCTTGTTACCGGCAAGTATTATAACTCCTTTGTACTCTTAGAAGCTCCGTAGACAGGAAATGTGGGTTATGTACATATGTATTTTGGGCAGTATAACTTGTAGACCACGTAAAGTGAACCTGTATGTTATGTATATTTTGTAACTATTGTACCACATGTGGGTAATGATAGAAATCTAGAATTTAATTCCAAGTTGTAAGAATGTGTTTAAATTATAATTGAATAATGTACATTTGAATCACGGGGTAATACGTGGGATGGAAAAGAGAATCCAGGTCCGCTTGAATGGGGCTACCCGATCGAGCGCCGGTCGTGTCCCTCGGTTTTGGGGCGTGACAAATACTCGAGACCCAAATGAAGAAAAACTCGACCAAAATTGGGAATGACCGTATCAGGTCCTCGACATCATCGGAAAGGGATCCTACAAACTTGGCACGATGAACAACGAACAATTGCCAAATAATTGGAACATATCACTCCTCAAACGATATTATTGCTAAGGTATGACTCTCTCCATTTTCATTTATGTTTTATACTAACTAGTTGTAGGTGTTTGATCAAAGATATCGAAGTTTTCTCCAAACTCGAAGTCCTTAGGTCTGAAAGCACGCGTTGCACTCTTTTTTCCCTTCGACCTATTTTATTCCCAAATAGGTTTTTCCAGCAAGGTTTTTAACAAGGCAATCATTGTTCGTGCTAACTTAGAGAAATTCAACAGTATTCGAGTCTTCTTCACAATCAACCTCGAATACTGGGGAGGCATTACCCTTTGATGATTTTGAGGAAAATACATCGTGTCAACAGGTTTTCGATAGGTAAATATTTTAAACGGCCAAAATTGTCGAATGAACCGTTTCCATGTTGATTACTCGAGCCCTAGTGGCAAAGCATGTACGCATGCATGATCTATTGAAAGAAGTATTTTTTCCTTACCAGATGTTCCATGCCTTAGTGAAATTTCTACTTTACAATTTCATACTTATGATCTATTGCGGGAAATAGCTCAATGGACGATCGCAACTAAAGCTCGGATAATTAACCCCGTACTCGAGGACTGCCGTCCAAAAATTTACATGCTTGAAATATTAAACTTCGAGACCGTAAGACCTTAAAAAAAGGCAATCCTCAATTTTATAGGCCAAGTCCACCCCACTCAGGGACTGACGCTTCGAACAAGTTCGAAGTATAATTTGGAAAATAAGCCCAAGAGGCAAATCCTAAGGCTACGACCAAACTAACACGGTTCGGAGACGTCCGAATACCGTAATGAAAACAGGATTTCGAATACTTTTATAAACCGGTTAAAAAGGCTACCCTCGGCAAAATAACCAAAGCGTTTCGAAAATGCCAGCCCTCGAAAAATCCTAAGAGGTATCGAACTGTTCGAACCTTCGAACAATTTAGTACTGAACCAAAATTGTGCTAAGGAACAAAAAGGCAAAGGTTTCCGATAACACTAAACCCCAAAATAAACCAATGGATACAGACTTACTTCGTGCTAAGGCATGACAAATTTTTATATGATTAAACTTTTTAAGCCGAAAAGGGGAAAAATCCACTCTTGAGGCCATATTGGCCCAATTCAAGAGCCTAACGGGCCGTGATAATTTTTGAGTTCGAGAATTCATCCTCACTCAACTAAAACCTAAAGGTCTTCCTACTTCGAGTTCGAGAAGGTATTCAAAGACTATATTAGTCTGGCTTCGACCAAATTTCCTAAGCTTCAATATTTGTCCTCGTCGATGCTCGAGAACAATTCCTTGGTTGCTCGAAGCTGGAGTTTAATCAACCCTCGATAGATACGGGGGATGTACAACCTAATGAGGTGGTCGAGGGTGAATAGCATCCCCTCGACTTTGCTTTAAAAGAATAGGAGCATGATGACTATTCGCCAAAAAGAGGGATGGATTTGGCCTAAAGTTATCTGGTACTGACGGCAGAAGTCGATGATGACGGGGTCGAGTGGGCCCAGCGTGAAAGGGTAAGTGTAAATGCTCATATACCCTTCCACGTGGGTGGTGATACTTTTTTCTGGGGTTGGAATCACCACCTCTTTATTCCCCCAATTGCAGTCTATCTTCACCGCTCGAGGTACTTCTCAGTTATCGAGCAAATATACCTTGACATATGCTCGCATCGACCAGGGACCGAGGAAACTTTCTCGATCTTAAAGTCGGAATTAAGGGCACACCCTCCGGGAACGTACTCTTCATAGCGCGGATCCACCAACGTTTTGTCACCGACCGGCTGTGAGGAAGAAGTTTTTTCCTTTTGGGCAACTGTTTTGTATGTTTTAGCCATTTTCACTTGAAGAAGAAAGAAGAAGATAAAACTTAAAGTTAGAGAAAAGGTTAACAACGAAGCTTGAAGGTCTGTAGAAAGAAAGAACATAGGAAAGGTAAAAACATTGGAGATAAGAAGAAAGTGAAAGTAAAACTTGAATCAATTAAGACAAGGACTATTTATGAGATTTATGGCGACGTTTCAACAACCCTAGTGGCCGACCACCAACTGACGCGCATTGATGATTTAGGGAACTATACCGACGAGACGTTTCAGTCACTTCTGCTGCTTACGTCATGAGGATGACTTCACGACAGGTCGAGGTAAAAAATCGAAGGCTCAATTCATTTATTGTCATTACATTCCATGAAACGAGGGAACTATTTGTATACGGTTAAAATCGGGCCCACCCGATTTTATTGTTTGATCAGGACTGGTAATTTGCGTCAGAGGACAGCTTCATAACGGAACATACCAAGATACGAGAGCAAGATACCAAGTGCGGAATCGAGGTACTTACCATGATCGAGACTAGTAGTAATCGGAGCCAAACGAGACAGACATCGAGAATGATCGGAGATAGCACAATAACGGAAAGGCGAGATATCCGTGATTGATCGAAGATCATGGCGTGAATCTCGGAATGGATCAATCAGAAACTGTTAATCAACTAATTATGGGTTTTCCTTCTGTAATTAGAATTATACCCTAAGTAGAGTTCCTCTACTATATAAAGAGTAGTTCTAATCATTTGTAAGGGATCATCATTCACAGAGATAAAAGCAATATAGTTCTTTCTTTGTCGCTTATATTATTGTTCGTCATCTAGTTCTGTATTCTAACTGTTCTTGCACCTATCAGTTCGAGAGTACTTCGACTCGAGGGCTGAGTTCTATCTGAACACCGGCGTCCTTTACTTATAATTTAATTCTATCATTTGTCTTCATATTTATCAATTAGTGTTGAGTGAAATCACATATCCTTAAATCACAATATAAGTTTAATAGTTATCCAAATTTTAAGTTAAATAATATTGTCTTTCGTTTTTTTTAATTGGTTCTCAGAGCAATTTTCTTTTGGAGAGTGCCATGATAGACGGTCCAAATTAAACACTCTAACTACAAAGTACTATTCTATGTTTGGTGAGGTCTCTATTTCTTTTTCTTTTTGATTCTTATAAAATTGCTCCATTAGACAATTAGACAATTAGGCCATTAGTCCCGTGGGAATTAAATTGCCATGTTTGAGTGGAAACTTTAGGAGAGAAGAAAGCTGTAAAGTTGAAATTTGGAAGGCAGCAGCTTTGAGTAGATTGGACCAACAAGTCTAAATCAAAGAAAAACCATAGACTTATAGGGCTTTATTGACTAATACCTTTTCACGAGCTAACTTACGTGCACCCAAGGGAGAAACTAAAATCTAAGAAAGATACTTTTCACACTACTCCTCCCGGGCTCTAGTCCACTTTAATTTTTAATTAAGAAATTTATATTTTAATATTAATTAATAATATTAACTTTTACTCAGTTCATTGGAAATATAACAAATACTTCGAGATTCTTTACTCCAAAGACAATTTTAGAAAGAATATGTTAATTCCTTCTTGATAAAAAAAATCAATTAAAATGAATCGCTTCCTTTATTTTACCTTTCTTTCTTTCTTGTTTGAATGCATTGAGAAGGACGTGTTATTTTTGACAGTGATCAAAGTTGCATTATTTGGAAGAAGTATTATCGGGGGAAGCCTTTCCTTTCAACTTTTGATTTTGATTTGGGGCCTAACCCTTCTTTTTTTCAAACTAGTTTCTTTTCTGATTCAAAGCATCCTTCTAGACCAAGAACTTTTAGCTCTCCTAGATGGGGACCAATTAACTTTCTTGAAAGCCTAGTTTTGGCAATCTTTTACTACTCACTCACTCACTCTTCTCTTTAATTAGTAGGATGCAAAACCAAGTAATTAATTGGTCACAACTACAATATAATTAGTAGGATGGTGTTCAAAGAAAAAATCGTGGGAATGAGAAAACTATTTTCTAGATAGGTAATGAAGCTGATGGGGCACATGGATGGAGTTTTCATGATAATATGCACATGCTGCTTGAAACGAATCATTCTCCTATTCGAGGAATTACTTTTATTTAAATTAAGGACTGCCAAATACTAGAAGATTATATTGCTGATGAAAGCTTTTTTTAGGAAAACATTATTTTACGCCGATCGATCAAACACTATCTTGAAATTTAATTCGATGTCATTTCTCACTAGTGACAAGTTTTCTAGTCTACCAAGTGAATTGCAGATATGGACTTCTCATATCTTTAAATTGGCATTTGCAAAGGTTAATCAACATGATACTAAGATAATTTTGTGGTATTGGTGGCGAGTTAGAGAAAAATTCTCTGCTGGACCTTTTTCCTTTTTTTCAGAGTTAGAGAAAATGCTTTGCTGGACCTTTTCAACCATTTCTTAAAGAAACGATGGACCCAATATACAACAAAATTTTAAGAGAAAACTATTTAATTTGGCAGTACATAAAAAAAAAACTATTCATATTAACCCAACACTACATAACTGTCACAATTTAAAAGAAATATAACAAATTCTTAGCATGAAATCCAATATTACAGTTGTGGCAGGAAAATATTTATATTTATAGCACACAGTTCCTTTAAAATAAAAATATTAATTATTAATCCCGAAACATAAGTAATTTGTTTATACAAAAATCTTGCCTTTTTTCTCTTTTTATCTGTTAGCTTTTCTTCTTTTTCTTTGTCTTCTTAATTTTGTTTTCTACCGAAGCCAATATATTTTCTAATATTGTTCCATTTGTTTTCTTTTTAATTATCTTTCTTAACTTTTTTTCTTCCTTCATTCTTCCTTTCTTAACATAAAGATTTTACTTCGATAATAATATACGTTAATATATACATACCATATATATATATATATATATATATCCTGAATTAACTTGGTACTTGACATAAAAAATATATTTGAAATATACATTAAAAATATATCTTAAAATAAGATGACACTTCACAAATAATATACAAAAATTATATACATAAAAATAGAGTTTGAATTAAATTATAAAGACGTATAAATCAATACATCTTGAATTTAGGTGACATTTACATATGCATTAGATTTTAAGAAAAAAGGAGTGAAGAAGAGGAATGTTGGAAAGGGAGAACGGAGAAGGACAAAAAAATTCTTTCCGTGATTAGTGAGTCAGTTAACTTATTAAATATTGAGCTTAATTTTTATAATATGCTAATAATAATAAAAAGTGCTCTTTATGGAATAAACAATAAATGATGCTATTTGTTTTAATAATAGTTAAAAAAGGATTAAGTGTGTAAAAAACTCCACATAAAACGATCAATATTAGCCCAACTAGGTATTCTATATTGAAGAATTAACACAAATAGCCGTCCAACCTGGCACTTAAATTAAAATCAACCGATGAATATATAATATATGCATAATTTATGTATTATATATGTATAATTATGTTAATCAATGTATAATTATTGTATATGACTAAAAAAGTAAACAATTAATATGACCGGCTATTTGTATAAAGACCTCTCTCTTTTGTCTGCCTCCCCCTCTCTCTTTTTCCCTCACATCATGGAATCAGTTTACCGTATTCTCACTGAATATTAGTTAATAAACTTGAAAATAAAATCACATGCGGGATATTTCATACTAATATGTCTATATCTACTACTAGCTTCACAAACTTGTCTTCTGAAAATGAAAGATTTCACGTGCAAACATGCACTGCAATTTCAAACGAATGCCGCCTTAGAAAACTCATTATTCATAAGAACTTATATATTACCATTTTCCGCTAGCATTCTCTTAGTTGAAAATAGCGGTGCCAAAATGGATAAAAAGAATCGTTATTCATCCATATTATTCACTAAAAAATAAGTTGGGTATTGAATTTTTTAAATAATTCAAATATGGATAAGATTCATGTTATCCACTTAAAAAATGGACAACCAATGGGATTCACTTTTATATTTGCAAAAATTTAAATTAGGGGTTCCTCAAGTTTGACTGACTAGGAATACTCCCTAAAACGATTATATTCAAGAAGTCATGGATAATATGAATATCCATATTATTCGCGGATACCCGTTTTCTATCTGTATTAAATTAAGTATGTGTTAGGTCAGGTAATTTACCCGTTTTCGATTCGCCCATATTCTATATGTAATTTTATGAATATCATACTGTCTGATTGCCTAAAAAATAAAAATATGAGCAGAAACTCCGTTGAAAGCCATTGAAGAAACTTAGAACTTGGGTTAAAAGAATTGAATATGCATAATTGTGATTTATTTTGAGTGAGTGTTATTGGATTATGTTGAAAATATCTTTAAAGAGTTAGAATCTTAATTTCGGATGATTTAGTGGAGAATTGAAGTTGATTGAATTGAAATTTTGAGATATTGTTCGAAAAAAGAAGATGAAATTTCTACATGAATAAAAGTGTAACCTTTGTGTATCCCCCCCACACACACATATATATATATATATATATATATATATATTGTACCTTAAGTCGACTGGGAGAACTTTCTAGAAATTCCTTGTTTAGAGATAATTGTACAAGCAATGAAAAGAACTAAAAATTCTTTAAGGGAGTTTTATAGTTTTACCCACAAAAATTAAACTAATTACTCTTGTCTACACATTAATTTTTCTACCCACCAAACTAATTACCCTTCTTACCCATTACGACTTTTGTGGGTAAGTTTTTTTTTCTCATTTTTTTTTCTATTTCTCTACTTTTTCTTTCTTTTCTTATATTTTTTGTTCATATATTTTTTTTTTAAAATCATATTTTTTTTATTTTTTATTTACCATAATCGGGTTTTATACTGAATTTGGCTCGTTTCTTTTCATTTTTTTATTTTTATTTTGTTTATTTTTTTAATTTTGTGTTCCTTTTCTAATTTCATTGAACTTTTTTTTTAAATTTTCTTTTTTTCCCATATTACTATTTTATATCTTCTGACAACGAGTACTTCTTATACAATGAATAATATTTTCACGGATTAAGAGTTGGTTGCTTAACTGGTGAGCACCCACTTCCAACCAATAGGTTGTGAGTTAGAATCATCCCAAGAGCAAGGTGGGGAGCTCTTCGAGTGATGGAACAAAAAAGAAAAGAATATAATCTCCATGGAACTCCATCAAAAATTTATTTATTTGCAAGGACCTAGTTGGAAAAATAAAAAAATTAGTATCGGGGTCAGAATGGAATTTCGACAGTTGGAACATGTTCGTAGTGTCATTTTGGATGTGTGTGCAAAATTTTAGGTTATTCGGACGAGGTTTGGTTAGTTTCGGCGTCGTTGGTGAATTTCGGAAGTTTGAAGATCCTTAGGCTTGAATCATAGGTTAAATTGATGTTTCGGTGTTATTTTGGGTGTTCCGAGGGTGAGACTAAGTACGGGTGATCATTTATGACTTGTTGGTACTTTTGGTTGAGACCCCGAGGGCCTCAGGGTGATTTCGGGTGGCCATCGAGGAGTTTTGGAAATTTGAAAGGTTGCTGGTGTGGGACTATTCTGTGATTCCGCAGGTGCGGATGGGTGGCCGCATGTGTGAAATTGGCATTGCAGATGCGGAAATAGTGAAGCTAGAGGAAAACCGCAAAGGCGGAAGAGTGATTGCATATGCGGAGCCGTAGGTGCAGAAGAGTGATTGCATCTGCGGAGCCGTAGGTGCAGAACATGAAGCGCAGGTGCGGAATTTTGGAATTTAAATGAAGGTCGCAGGTGCACACCTGGGACCACAGGTGCGACAATTAGACCGCAGGTGTGGTCATCGCTGGGCAGAACCTATAAATAGAACCCTTAACTTATTTTTGGTCATTTTCCCACCATTTGTATACATGTTTGAAGCTTTATGGAGGGGTTTGAAGAGGGAATTCGAGGATTTTCATGGAGGTAAGATTCTTGGACCTAAAACTCATTTATATGGTGTTATTTGACTGATTGGGGGTGGAATTTAGGAAAAGTAGTGTCTAAATTGAAGGATTAGGGTTTGTAAATTGGAGACCTTTAATTGGGGATTTGAGGGGTCATTTGAGGTCCGATTTCGATGTTCTTGGTATGTATGGACTCGTGGGAGGATGAGGATTCTAGTTTTGTAATTTTATCAAATTTCGAGACGTGGGCCCGAGGGTTGGATTTGGCCAATTTCGGGATTTTTGGTTGAATTTGATAATTTTCAAGTGGGCTTCATTCCTTAGCATTTATTAATGATATAAATCTGATTTTTGATAGATTTGGAGCAACCGGAGGCCGAATCTAGAGGCAAAGGCATTGTGGGCTAGTGTTTTAGCCGGTTTGAGGTAAGTAACGTTTCCAAACTTGGTTCTGAGAGTTCAAAACCCCGAACTATATGCTATATGATTTTAATTAAGGTGACGCACATGCCATGTGACGGGCGTGCGGGCGTGCATCGAGTGATTTGTGGCCTGGCTTATCCCACGACACCGTCTAGTAGCTTTTACGTATTGATATTCGCACTTCTATTGATGTCGTTAATGTGAACATGCTAGAAAACATACGAAGTTAAATGCTAAGGCTTCACGCCGAAAATGCTGAGACCCGAGTGGTCGTATATTGTTGTCTCCTTATGTGGTTATTTGATTTCATATACTAAGTCATGTCATACCATATCATTTTTATTGCCCCAGTCACGGTAATTTTTGATTCTTGTACATTTATCATTGTTCGGGCTAATTCATGCATCTGTGAGCCCATGTGAGCGAGACTGGAGAGTAATGACTGAGTGAGGCCGAGAGCCTATTATGAGATCGGACTGCACGCCGTAACAATACTTTGATCATGCCTTTGTTGGCTTGATATAGCGCTTGGTCTAATAGGAGCCCCTCCGGAGTCTTTACACCCCCAACGAGCGCATTGATATTTGAGGGATGGATCTTCCCAAGATATGGATCTTGTCTGAAGCTGATGATTTTTTAGGGATGGATCTTCCCTGGGCATGGATCTTGTCCGAGTGTTGTATTCCGAAGATGGATCTTCTCCGTGGGGCTGGATTGGCCCTTTTTCCTCAGTACTGAATGACTACAGTCACCGGTGTTTATGCATATTCCGGGATGGATTTTCCTTGGGCCTGAGAGCCATATACAGTACTGAGTGTACTTCTTTGTGAGAGCTGTGAGCATTATGTGCATTTCCACACCGTTCATATATTGGCATGTTGAGTATACTGAGTTATACATGGGTTACTGGACATATTTGGCATATTCTGTTTTCATTCTCTGATAAACTGTGAACATGACTAATTTCTGTACACTATATTATTTAATTGCTGAGGTTTAGTCTGTCACTACCTCTCAGCCCATAGTTTGGGTTCGTTACTTCTGAGTTGGTGTACTCACGTTACCCCATGCACCTTGTGTGCAGATCCAGGTATGCCGGGACCCGGTAATGGTCTCTGATTTGTAGTCAGAGTTCTGTTGGAGGCATCGAGGTAGCAGTTGGCGATCGCAGCCTCTATTCTTTGCTTCTCTATCTCCCTAACGTATTTATTTATTCAGACAACTTTATGTTGGCTCTGTATTATGATATCTTTTTTCTTTTGATATAGTAGCTCATGACTCGGTGACACAGGATCTGGGTTCGGTTTTTGTTTCCTTACTTATGTTTTCAATGATGATTAAACTCTTAAATGCTTATTAAATATGAGACTCTTGCTGCAAATATAGTGGATTTTCTGAAAATAACTTTTAACAAATGAAATGTACAGCTTGCCTGATTTCACAATAGGCGCCATCACGATTGGGTATTTTGAGGTCGTGACATATTATAACCATGACTGTAGCTTTGCACAATAACAACTAGATAATTCAACAAATCATAGTCGAAGTATACTATTATGGTATATTGTATACTATTACAGCATATTGTTACAGTATATTGCATATTATTACAGTATACCATATCAATATATTTAATAGTATACTGTTGGAGTATAACTATATACTCATATAGTATATTGTTTACCGTAGTAGTATACTGTTAGGTAACTGTGTCTTTTTGGATTGTTATAATATACCATTGCAGTATATTGTAAACTACAACAGTATACTGTGGTAGTATAACTATATACTCCTACGACATATTGTATGTCGTAGCGGTATACTGTTGGGTAGCTGTAATCTTAATCACCTGAAATCAGCTCCAAATGATATCAAATTTCAGTATGAACTTCTAGAAGGTACTATAAGCAATATTTAACAGCACCCACTTTGAATCAAATAAGAAATCTTCAAAATAAAAATTTTAAATTCAAGAGCTTCAAGCCCAACAATGGTGAATTAGAGAAAATCTCACGTTATACCCATTAAGCCCGTACTATTTACCCTTTAATACCCAAACCTAAACTATTTACTTGTCCTACCTATACATGACAAACTATTTACCCAGCCCACTCATTAGCTATTTGCCTTCTCATTTGAAGTACAGAATGTTAAAAACATTCAGCTTCATTTTTGCAAGCTTACCCGGTAGTGGACTTAAATGGATCTACTTCTTCTAAGCCAGATCGATCTTCACTAAGAGAGTCAACCCAATCTATTGTTCTATCTCCTTTCCTTATATTTGTGTGTGTGTGTGAAGACCCACAATTGTTGAGTTTGAAGCTCCTGAATTTTTATTTTTTTGAAGATTTATTATTTGATTGGATGTGGGTGCTATAAAAAATTGCTCATTAACCTTAGAGTAAGCTTCCCAAACATGAATTTTTATGTATGTTTGAATATCCACCATTGTTGTCTTGAAGCTCAATTTTTTTTTTGAAGATTTCTTGTTTGATCCAAAATGGGTATTATTAAATATTTCTTATAGTACTTTCTGGAAGTTCATACTGAAACTTGATCACATTTGAAGTTTATTTGAGGTGACTGAGATCGAATCTTTCAGTTGAAGGTCGAAGACGAACACAGTTACCTAACAGTACACCATTACGGTATACAATGTACTGTAGGAGTATATAGCTATAATGCAACTGTATACTATTATAGTATATAATATAGTGTAACTTTATATTGTAATAATGTGCTATACACTGCAACTGTATGGTGTAATTGTATACAAGTATATCATTTTAATGTAATAGTATAATGTTGAAGGAAGAATATAAAATATGTTTTAATAATATACAATATACTATAATAGCATACGACACCGGCTATGTCACGACCCCAAATCTAAACTGTCCATGATGGCACCTATCGTGATACTAGACTAGCCAATTTGCTGAAAATAACATAATGGTTTTCCATTTAATACATAAATTATCCAATATCTCATAACAATTTCCGCTTTTAAGCATTTCAAAACAATAAAAGTGATTAGAACATCTAAACACAACCCCAACATCTGGAGTCAACCGTCATGAGCTTCTAAGAAGTAATACAGTCTGACACTAATTCTCTACTAAACAAGTCTGGAAAGTACAGTAAAATGACAGAGTATGAAGGAGAAAGGGGAGGCTGCGGACGCCGAGAAGCTACCTCACAATCTCCGAACAATGCTCCAAACGGGGTATATCAACTATCGCTCTGCCCTGGTACCTGAATCTACACACAAGGTGCAGGGAGTAACGTGAGTACACTAACTCAGTAAGTAACAACCATAACTAAAGACTTGAGTGCAGTGACGAGCATTTAAAATCATGCGAGCTCCTATAATAAACAACAACGGAAATAAATAAATTAAGTCAAGAATCTACATTCCGAATATTTCGTAAAAACTCCAATTTTCCCTTTTAAAATCTCGTATAAAACATTTGTTCAACTTTTTCATTAGAGGCTCAGTGTAAAGAAGAGTGGAAACAGAAGTTTCATGAAATATCAGCCATTCGGGCATAGTGTCACTCACAGATAAAGCCTCTCAGGAAAGCCTCTCAGTCACTCAAGACTCTACTCTCATAAGTCAATGCTCACACTCAACACTCTCACTCATCAGGTACCATATAACAACCGATGTGGCGTGAAGCCCGATCCATATAGTAACCCGCTGCGGCGTGCAACCCGATCCATAATAGTAACCCGCATCGGCGTTCATCCCGATCCATAATAGTCGATTCCGCTCACTAGGGGTGTACAGACTCCTGGAGGGGCTCCTACAGTCCAAGCGCTACATCACTGCGATGTGCAGCCCGATCCAATATAAATATCTCGCTGCTGCGTGCAGCCCGATCCACATATCTCGCTGCGGCGTGCAACCCGATCCATATATAGATGTATATAGTGCTGCGGCGTGCATCCCGATCCCTATCTATCCTCACAAGTCTGGATCTCGGCCTCACTCAGTCATCCTCACAAGACACTCGGGCAACTCATCACAAATCACGGGGACTCAACCCAACTCACCATAAATCACAGGGGCTCAACCCAAATCATCTTTCAATATTCTAAAACAGGGTGATAAATAGTAATAAACAGTGAACATGTGTTTGGGTGTTCCGAGATTGCAACTAAGTTTGAATGATCATATACGATATGTTGGTATGTTTGGTTAGGGTCCCGAGGGGCTCGGGATGGTTTTGAGTGGTTAACGGGAAAATTAGGGACTTGGAATGTGCAACTTCAGTTGCTGGTTTTCATTCTACTGATGTAATCGCACCTGCGGATGTTTGATCGCAGGTGCGGGCCCGCAGAAGCGGACAGGGCTCCGCAGGTGCGGAGGTTGGCTAGTCAGTGTAAAGTCACTGATGCGGACACTTGACCGCACCTGCGAGGTCACAGGAGTAGAAGTGCAGCCGTATGTGCAAAATTTCCTGGGTTAATGAAAAACCTCAGGTGCGGTCCTCCTGAGCGCACGTGCGGACCGCAGGTGCTATAATATGACCGCAGGTGCGGAAAGCCTAGGCAGAAAAGTATATAAAGGAGACGTCACGATTTTAAACCCTTTTTTCACCATTGTTGTGCGGGTTTCGAGCTTTTTAAGGGTTTTTGAAGAGGGAAACGTTTGTGCATCATTGAGGTAAGCTTTTTGGACTCATTAACTCGATTATCTGTGATTAAGGACCAAATTAACAGTGTGTAATTGGGGGAAATCAGTAGAAAAAGGTGAAATTAGGGCTTGAGATTATGAGACCTTTTAGGGGTGATTTGAGGGGTCATTTGGACTCTGATTTCAGAGTTCTTTATATGTACGGACTCGTGAGATGATGAGGATCATTTTGGTATAAAGTTTGTCGAGTTGCGAGACGCGGTCCAGGGGGTCGGGTATTGGCTAATTTCGGGGTTTGTGCATAAAGTTGATATTTTCGATTGAGTTTCATCCCCCTAGCGTAATTTGATGTGAAAAATATGATCTTTATATATTTGGAGAACTCAAAAGTTGATTCGAGAGGAAAGCGTGTTGGGGAATAACTTTGCGGGCTAGTTTGAGGTAAGTAATATCTTTAAATCACTTCTTGAGGGTATGAAACCCCGGACTCTACATCCCTTCACGGTTTTGGAGTGACGCACACACTGGATGACGAGTGTGGGGCGTGCACAAATTGGAAATTTGGAAATATGTTCCTTTTTAGGAAACTATTGAGTTGCGAAACTGCTTTTAAAGCATATATTTTATAGTATTACTATGTTTTGATATATTTGGGTCGTAAGCCATGTTTGGGGCCTAGTGCCGATCTGTTTTAACCCCTTGGGGGATATTTTCTTTTATTCTAACTATTTTGATCATGATTTTACACTAAGTCCTTTCTTGATAAATTGTTTTGACACTCTGAGTTACTGATATTATTTCTTGAAATGAAATACTGTTTTGGGTCGAGAACCCCATTTATCTATGGCCCGAGTGGCATGTTGAGAGTGTCTGACTGAGTGAGGCCGAGGGCCAATATTGTGAGCATATTTATGATATGAGAGAGGTCGAGTGCCTGAGAGATGATTTATGCCATGATTTGGCTTGTTTATAGCGCTTGGGCTGTAGGAGCCCCTCCGGAGTCTGTACACACCCCCACTGAGCGCAGGTATCTACTGATTATGAGTGGCGAGTGCCGAGTGATGAGTGATCTGGAGGCATGAATGACAGTGAGGTTGCCCGAGGGCCTATTGTTGAGTGACTTTGAGGTGCTGAGTAACTGATTATGAGTGATTATTTGGCCCGAGGGGCAGTTTATAATGATATTTTTCTAAGCTTTTGATTATGATTCACTTCATTTTTCATATCGAGATTTTTGGGAGTTTACTGAGAAACATTTGAAAATATACTTGTTTCAAAGGATTTTACAGAAATTGGTTTTCAAACATATGTTCTAAATGTATACTTTATTGAGACTCGGTATTTTACTATTTTGTGGTTTGGTGTTTTGTGTTTTGTGTTTCTTATCTTCAGACTGTGATTTATTTTCATTACTACTGAGTCGTTTCGTACTCATCATTACTCCATGCACATCTGTGTGCGGATCCAGGTACTGGTTCGGAGCAGTAGTCATCCGAGTTCGTTATCATCACCTTTCGGGATTTCGAAGTAGCTGTCCAGCGTTCGCAGCTTCTCCATTTCCCTTCCTTCATATCGTATTAAGCATTTTGTTCCGACATATTATTTTTATGACATTAGCAGTGTTAGTTTTTTCTTAGATGCTCGTGATCAGTTGACTCCAGTTCTGGGGAATGGTTTAGACTGTTAGAATATATTATGCTGGTTAAAGACTTAGAGAAATTTTATACTTATTATGCTGGTTATTAATGAGATTTGAGAAATTTATTAAAAGAAATGTGTGGTTATGTGATGGTTGGCTAGCCTAGTTCCACGATAGGCGCCATCACGACCTGTTAGGATTTGGGGTCGTGACAAGTTGGTATTAGAGCTCTAGGTTACATAGGACTCAACAGTCATGACCAGGTTTAGTAGTCTTGTGGATCGGTACGGAGACGTCTGTACTTATCTTCGAGAGGCTGCAGAACCCTTAGGAAACATCCCACATTCTTAAATTCTTGTCGTGCGAATCCAATTATTCAGCCAAAAGCGTAACTCTTTGAATTCATTTCATGTATTCGAATGCGCACGCGAGCGCTTGGTATCAGTTGTACATCGATGACTTGTGACTTCCATGGATGAGATGTGAATTTGTTTTCATGTTGATAATGGGCCAGTTGGAAGGACTTGAGGTCGGATTTTGTCTGTGGCTTGAGTGCTGAGATTTCGTCTGTGTGAGCACATGTGTTGGGGGACTTATATGTCTGTTGGTGTCCTTATTGATGGAACTTTGTGACTAGATGACTACGTGGTGAGTGTGATTGATAGTTCGATGTGTTCAAGTTGTTTGATTGTGACAAAAATGGATTAGCAGGAGATGTAGCAAGAATCATTGAGGAGAAGACCTCTCATGTTGTTTAGATGTGGAGTGAAGCGGATCTTTTGGTTATGTTATGAGTTCCTAGTGATGTCTTTTGGGATGACCAATGCCCCAGCATCGTTCATGTACTTGATTGACGGTGTATTCAGCCGTGTTATAACTCATTTGTTATTGTATTTATTGATGGCATCATGTCGTACTATCGTAGCCAGGGGTAGCATACTCAGCAATTGATGATGGTATTACGAGGATATAGGGAGGAGAAGCTTTGTGCGAAGTTCTCCAAGTGTGAATTTTTGGCTCAGTTCAGCAACATTCTTGGGACACGTGGTGCCCAGTGAAGGTATCTATGTGGTCAGACGAGTGTGAGTAGAGCTTCCAGAAGCTCAAGATTTCCTTGACCACAGCTCCAGTGATAGTATTGCCATCAACTTCAGGTTCTTACACCACTTATTGCGATGTCTCGAGGGCAGGCATTAGTTGTGTTCTGATGTAGGAGGGTAAAGCGATTGAGTAATAGCTATGATCTTCGGAAGTGTATAGAGAGATATCAGTTTGAGGCTAAGCAGGCAGGGGTATCTCCTGCGGGTTGTCCCGAGGTGTGTGGTCCTTATGTTGATCTATAGTAAGTTCTCTTCTACCAGTAAATGTTGTATGCTGTAATTTGAGTTTAGATCGCTTGTGGAAGTTGGCATGACCATTTCAATGGGGGATGCGAGATTTGTATTCGATTTGAGGGTTAGATGGTTTAGGTCATATGAGCTTATGCAGGATCTAATTGAATCTCACCACAGTATGGTGGCAGTAATAGCGTATAGGCATTGTGAGTTACTATTTGTCTTGATATTTGGCTTTGAGACAAGTGGGGGAATCTGTTAATGATAAGTTGATTACATGATTATGTGTTGTATTGGTTTCGGTTCGAGGTATGTTGGTGAATAAGTTATGACCTGCAAAAGTGGAGTCTGGGAATGAATCGAGTAATGGAATTTCTTCGATACAGGCCGTAATGTACTTTACAGATAATGGAACTTATTGAATGATTAAAATGTACCGGAAGTGTAGTGTGTGCAATGTATGAGTGTGCTTGGTGCTTCATAGATGTGGATTACTTTTATAGTACGTGGTTTGCAAGCGGGGTTAGGTCGTTCTGTTTACTTGGTCAGGGTAATTGAGAGTTGCGTAGAGTGGAAGACTCTCGAGAATGGTTCCGATGGGTTCAAGGTTATACGTAACAATTGGGGATCTTCAAGAGGTGTGTTGGGATAGAAACTGAGATTTACATGGAAGGTGTCAAGGCTTGTGGTGTAGTTACATTATCATGGATTCTATCCCTCAGTATCAGGAAGGTGAAGGTAATGACTTTAAATTCGCAGGAAGTATCTTCAGGGTAAGTAGTTCTAATGCGGTGCTTTTGGGGATATCTGAGAGAGTATTCAGCGGCTTATGAGCCTTAGACGGTATATCCTTATGCTCGGTTTTCGTACGGTGAGTCTGGATTGAGAGTTGCGGTATTATGGCAAGAAGAAGTATCAATTCGAAGGTGAGTCAAAGGGAACTTGAATAAATAGGACAACGTGGTAGTAGGTCGGATCAGCAAAAATAATTTCTTTCAAAAATTGATTTCTAAGTCTTGGGACCTCAGAATTCATTTCCGAGCATACGCCCGAGTCCCATATTTTACTACAGACCTCCCGGGATCGTCGAAACACAGATCCGGGTCCGTTTACTCAAAAAAATTTACCAAAGTCAACTATAATCAAATTTAAATTCTAGGAATCATTATTTCTCATATTTTCACATAAAAGCTTTGCAGTTTCACGCCCGGACAGCGCACGCAAATTGAAGTTTTTAAAATTAGTCTTTTTATGGCTATTAAGCATGGAACGAAGTCTAAATTTATAAAATGACCCCTTGGGTCATCACAAGGTAGGAAATGTAATTAGTTTGATGGGTAAAAAAATAAATGGGTAGACAAGGGTAAAATTTTTTATTTTTGTGGGTAACTATGTCATTCTTAAATCTCACTTTATACCCATTAATTCCAAACTATTTACCCTTTAATGCCCAGGCCCAAATTATTTACTTCTCCTACCCAAGCGGCCCAAACTATTTATCCGACCCATGCATTAGCTTATTCCCCTCATTTAATGCCTCAGTCAACGCTATTTCACTCAGCCATTTCTTTCATTTCAAAAATCTCATAGCCAAACCATGAGAAATAATATTTCACACAGGAGTAACTGATTTGACTTGCAAAGTTTTCTTCAGATTTTGTTTCTATCTTCAATATTATTGTACATGAGTTTCACTCTAAAATCCTCTTTCTATATTAGTATTTTTATTGTATTTATTTGCATTTCTGAACCCATGTGTTGTTGAAGTTATATATTAAGTTTTCCAGCTCTGATTTTTGTGTGTGTATGAAGATCCACCATTGATGAGCTTGAAGCTCTTGTATTTAAAATTTTATTTTGAAGATTTATTGTTTGATTCGATGTTGGTGCTATAAAATATTGATTATAGTACCTTCAAGTAAGCTCCCCGGATCTAAATTTTTATGTGTATTTAAAATTCACCATTGTTGGGCTTGGAGCTCTTGAATTTAAAATTTTTATTTTGAAGATTTCTTGTTTGATTCAAAGTAGATGCTGTTAAATACTCCTTATAGTACCTTATGGAAGTTCGTACTGAAATTTGATAGCATTTGGAGTTGATTTGAGGTGATTGAGATCAAAATTTTCAGTTGAAAATCAAAGAAGAACACAACTACCCAATAGTATACCGCTACGATATACAATATGTTGAAGGAGTATATAGCTATACTGCAACAGTATACTATTATAGTTTACAATATACTACAACGGTATATTGTAATAATCGAAGAAGAACATAGTTACCTAACAGTATACCACTATAGTATACAATATACTATAGGAGTATATAGTTATACTGCAACAGCATACTATTATAATATACAATATATTTTTATAGTATACTGTAATAATATGCAATATACTGTAACAGTATGCTATAATAATATACTTATTACCCGTAAATTCACTTGCATTTTTCCTTTTAATTTGCTTTAAGCTTTTACCCAGCGTGATGGGCAAATTGAAAATGCAAAAAATAAAAAAATATATTATAGTATGCTATATAATGTAATGGTATACTCTTACAATTAGATCTTTTTAGAACTTTTTAAATTTTTTATTGACAACTGATATTATTTCAGTTTAATAATAGATTTTTTTTAACTCTTTGCGTACAATTGTATACCCTGTTGGTATTGTTATATACTATGCTGGTATCATATGTTAGTTAATATTTTGTGGTTGTACTAGATACATTTAATTGGTACACAATTTAATGTTTTTTAGTAAAAGTATAAAATAAAGAATAATAAAAAATAGTGAAAACAGTAAATGAAATTAGATTATGAAGAGAAAAAAAAATATAAAAGAAAGAAGTTAAATGAAATTAGAAAGAAAAAAAAAGCGAGAAGAAAGAAAAGGAGAAAAGAAAGAAAAATAGAAAAAAGAAAAGAAAATAAGCATAGAAATAAAAAAGAATTTGAGAATAGTGAAAATATTCCCCACAAAAACTGTTATGAGTAGGAAATTTAATTAGTTTGATGAGTAGAAAAATAAATGGGTAGACAAGCTCATCAATGGTGGATCTTCATACACACACAAAGATCGGAGCTGAGAAACGTAATATATAACTGCAACAACACATAAATTCAAAAATACAAAAAAAAATACTAATATAGAAAGAGGATTTTGGAGTGAAACTCATGTACAATAATATAAAAATTTTGACTTTAAATAACTATATAGAAAATTCAATAATAAAAAAAAAAGGGTAAATTCATGGGTTTGTTTTGAATTTTCATCATCCACTAGAAAGACTAAGCAATGAGTATTTTTTGAAAAGGAAAAGGAACATTTAGGGTGTGGGACTCTGCGTGTTTAGAGAAATTGAAAAGGGAAAGGGAATTGGATAGGCGGGTAAATAGTTTAGACCGTATAAGTTGAAAAAGTAAATCCTTTGGGCTTGGGTATTAAATGGTAAATAGTTTGAACTTAATAATTATAAAGTGAGATTTTCCCATTCTTTAAGCCACCTAGAAATTCCTTGTTTAGAGCAGTCTCATATTCTCTAAGCCCGATACATGTACTTTTCTTTTGGATCAGTATTACTTAGGCCCCTTCGTCGGCCCAAGGAATATAAGGCCCAAAATATGTCCAAAGAAAAAAGGCCTTGATGGTAGGCTATAATTTCGTGTTTTAGTCGCTTATTACACTCTAATTCACTGCACTTTACTTGTGTGGAGCTAATTGGATCTATTTGGAGCTTTGAAGTTTGAGTAAAAGCCCAAGCAATTAAGTCGGAATCACATTCGGGGGTCGATGACAAGTCTGGATGTCAAAATCGAAACAAAATCCATACTCTAAGAAATTTGCACTAAGGCGACGCACTATGCGACGCGCTAATGCAACTTTTGCCCAAAAATTGTTTTGTGAAGTGTTCTGGGAATTGCCACTAGGGCGCTGCATGGTGCTGCGCGGTAGTACAAAAATGTTAGAGTGACTTCTCAATTCCGCTAAAAAAGAGTAATTTCGTCCAGGGATTATTGGGAGATGGCTTAAATACATGGGAAAACACCATTTTCGGGACTCTTGACAGGTATTTGGCCTAAGGAGGCCAAGGAGACTAAGCAGGAGTTGGGAGAACACAAGCACAAGAATTTCATCATTCCTTTCTCACTCAAGATCCGGGTTTGGATTGAATTTATATTTTTCTATACTTTAGTTACATTTGTGAAGAACTTCTCCATGTCTATGGAGTATATCCTTTTGGATTTTGATGGATTTGGTGTATCGATGATTATTTGTGGGTTATAACTCTATTTTTATGTATTTGAATCGTTTTTGGAAGATTTAATTGTTTTATCTATATTAACTTCTTCTTGTAATCAAAAGAGGCATAACTTGTGATATTCTTGCATTATATTGTTGGTTGAGTTCATAGATTCTTCTAAGTAATCGAAAGAGGCTAGTTGAATCAGTGATTAAATCTAGTTAGAAGAATAATTGAAAGATGTTTTCCTAAAGGCCGATCCACTATACATTCTTGCACATCTTCATAGTGCTTAAATTTAATCATCTCGTGAGGTTATGACTTAATCGAGAGAGGAGTTTTTGCTGAACGTTTGAACTAATAATAGAGTGAATTCCAGAGAGACTCACTTGAACATTCCAGAGACTCACTTATTCCGTCAAAACCCTATCTTCTTCCACTGATAACCTTAATTGCTTATTCTTTGTTTCGAAAGTCACTAGTCAATAGCTGTAGATTTTAGATTCTTAGCTGTAGATTTTATTATTAATCATATAAATCTCAACTATTGATTCTCCTGGATAGCGATCAAGCTATAAACTACGAGAATACTATTCAAATCCAATTCTTGTAGACACTATATTATATTATACTATCTTTGACTAGAAATACAATTTAAGTGCGTGTTTTGCGCTCGTCAAATTTTGGCGCCATTGCCGGAGATTGAAAATCAATAATGTTTGAAGTAGTTTGTAGTGCTAATTCAGGAATTATCTTCTATTTTTTTCTTTCATTTTTAGTTTTGTGTGGTAAACTTCTCTTCAAGATTTCTTTTGTTGAAGAAATCTTGAAGAGCATATTCTTGATATTGAGCTCTAAAAGATGTAAAGATAGAGTACAACCAACCTGAGAAAATGGTTGAAGAGTTAGCAGCTAAATATTATCAGCGGTGTGCTATGTATTTTAAATGCAGCGGAAATCATCTATGGGTTGATTGTCAAGCAGGTAGGTATTCTTCCTATAGTTCATCTTTTGAACATTCTCACTTTGTCTCTAGTTCGTACAAGTATGAGGATTCATATGAACACAATTTTTATCTCTGGTTGGGATGAATACCCTTATTATGACTGGAATACAAGCGAAGTGAGACAACTAGCTCAAGCGGATAATATTAGTTTAGAAGAGCTTATGTATAAATTCATTAATAAGGTGGAAAAGAGATTTACACATGATGATAAAGTCGTTAACAACCTAACAATGAAAGTGAATCAGCTAATAAGTACACTTCTAGAAAGGTCATTACATTGTGATAGTGAATATATGGAGGAGATTCTCTAGGATGATGAGCCTACCCGAGATGATGAACACCTACTAGAGAATTTTCCATTTTGTAAGAGGACCCTTTTTCAACTGAGATGATTGAAGATGAGTCTTTGGTTGATTGTGCGTTAATAAAAGAAGAGTTCAAATTCCCATCCACATTTGAAAAATTTAGTAAAAGAGAATGAGGAACAAAGGGTCTTGGACATACCAAAGGAATACTCACATGACCTTTCTTCTTCATTTTCTTATTCTAACCTTGATCATGTGGATTTTATTTTTGGGGATTTACAAGAATATGCAGGGATTGATCTTGTGAATGAATGCAGAAACAAGTTGAGGATGAACCTACAAGAATAATCCACCGCTCAAAATGAGGTCAAGAAAGAAATAAAAGAGCGGGTCTTGCAAATATCCTTAAAGGACTTTATCCTGATGAGCTCCATAAAATACCAAGGAGCGAAGGCGAAAAATGCATTCAGAATTAGGGGTGGAGTCGGAAATGAAAAAAGTCCAGGGCAATTTTCTTTACTTCTTGCTTTTCATTTGTGTGCCACGGGGACACACCACAACTTAAAGTGTAGATTGGGGATGTACATGTATGTTTGTTTTTATGTCTTTTGATTGAATTTCTTTAGGTATATGTGTAAGTGTGCGTGTGCGTGTTCTTTAAATCAATTTTCTTAGGTAGTGTAATAATTCCCCTTATTTTTTCTTTGTGCCGCGGTTAATTTTTAAGGGTTTTGTTTGAACGTGGTGTAGTTAGTTTTAATTTTTTTAAGAGTAGGAAACCTTCTGCTGTGATTTGAAATGAAAACAATATCTCTTGACTGTATTATACCTTAAGAATAGTAAGTGCTTTAGTTGTGACACTTCAGCTCAATATTTGACTCTTGTATAAGCACCATAAATTGTATGATCTTAGCTTTGCTTAACTACTTTGATTAGAGTGTCTTGATGAGCCCGATCCTGAGTGAGTTTTGTGCCATGTGTGTGTGAGATTTTTTGTATTGTGTGCATTGTATTTGGTGTCTAGAACTTGCCCTGTGTGTTTGCAAAGCGAAATAGCAGTTTATTCATTCTTGGAAGTGATATAGGTGTTTCTTTGTTAAGCCAGTTATATATTGTTACCCACCTAATTGTTATATACTCTAGTTTACCCCTTTGAGATTATAATCCTATTTATTTGGCAATCACATTACAAGTCTTACCCCATTGTTTGAATTGACTATCTATTTGAACCTTCTTACCTCTCACGAGTACTTGAAATTGTTATGAACTTTGTAAAAGTTAAATAGTATGGAGTATTGGTTTGGCTTTTGAGCGGAACTACTGAAATAAGGAGAATGTACATTGTTCTGGGGAAAAAAAATTAGAGCCACTTGAATTGAAAAAGAAAATGAAAAAAATAGTTGGATGGTTGCGAAAAACGATTCCTTGATATTAGTATTTCTTGATGTAATTGTGCGTAAAGAAGTAGGGATTTGACATATATTGACGCGAAGGTTGAGTTATGGTTTGACATAAGTATGGAGTTTTAAATGGTTAAATTGTATGTATTAAAGTGCTTAGGAAAATGTATTCAAGTTTATATCAAATATATCCTACCCATCCCGCAACTTACATTACAACCAAATAATGTCCTACTTGATCCTTGGCTGAATGAGCTCAACTAGTAGAGTAGTACATTACGAGAAATCTTATGGTACATCTTTTGTGGCACATAAATGTTGTTTCTGAAAGTGAGAAAATTCTTCTTATCTTGAGTTCCTAACTGTTCTTAAACTTTATTGTGTATGGAACTACTCTCTATTGTTGTGTGAGGACACTTGATTCATGAAGGAAAGGTAATGTCATTGACCTCTGTGTTAGAGTAAAATAGCAGGTTGTGAAAAATACGTGGTGTTGTTGAGTCAACTCTTGAGGCGAGGATGTTACGATATTGTGCTTAATCTGTTTGATTATTCCTGGAGTGATGATTTAGGAGGGTTATTTAAAAAGGTCGTGTCTATGTGAAGTGTAGTTTGATTGCTCGAGGACAAGCAATAGTTTAAGTGTGGGGTGTTGATGGTAGGCTATAGTCCGGTATTTTAGTCGCTTATTACACTCTAATTCACTACATTTTACTTGTGTTGAGCTTCAATTGGTAGTCTTTTTGCACTTATTATGTGTTTAATGCCTTGTAGGAGTGATTCCGAGTTATGTAGATGTTGTGGAGATAACTAGAGCTATTTGGAGCTTTGAAGTCTGATCAGAAGCCCAAGAAATTAACCCGAGATCATGTTCGTGGATCGAGGACCAAGTCTGGATGTCAAAATCGAAGTAAAATCCATACTCTAAGAAATTTGCACTAATGCGACGCACTATGCGACGCGCTAATGCAAATTTTGCCGAGAAATTATTTTGTGAAGTGTTTTGGGAATTTCCACTAGGGCGCTGCATGGTGATGCGCGGTAGTACAAAAATATTAGAGTGACTTCCCAATTCCGCTAAAAAGGGTAATTTCATCCGGGGATTATTGGGGGATGGCTTAAATACATTGGAAAACACCATTTTCGGGACTTTTGACAGATATTTGACCTAAGGAGGCCAAGGAGACTAAGGAGGAGTTGGAAGAACACAAGCACAAGAATTTCATCATTCCTTTCTCACTCAAGATCCAGGTTTGGATTGAATTTATATTTTTCTATACTTTAGTTACATTTGTGAAGAACTTCTCCATGTCTATGGAGTAGATCCTTTTGGGTTTTGATGGATTTGGTGTATTGATGATTGTTTGTGGGTTATAACTCTATTTTTATGTATTTGAATCATTTTTGGAAGATTTAATTGTTTTATCTATATTCACTTGTTCTTGTAATCGAAAGAGGCATAACTTGTGATATTTTTGCATTATATTGTTGGTTGAGTTCATAGATTCTTCTAAGTAATCGAAAGAAGCTAGTTGAATTAGTGATAAATCTAGTTAGGAGAATAATCAAAAGAGGTTTTCCTAAAGACCGATCCACTACGCGTTCTTGCATATTCTTCACAATGCTTAAATTGGTTCATCCCTTGAGGTTATGATTTAATTGAGAGATGAGTTTTTGCTGAACATCTGAACTAATAATTGAGTGAATTCGAGAGACTCACTTGAACATTGGAAGTGAATTATCTAGAGTTAGATCCCGAACAATTATCTTGCACTTATTTCGTCAAACCCTATCTTCTTCCACTAATAACCTTAATTGATTATTTCTTGTTTCGACAGTCACTATTCAATAGATGTAGATTTTAGATTCTTAGTTAAATTTTATTATTAATGTCTTTGTGGGTAGTCGATTCTGGGAGCATTGCCAGAGAAGGTATTTGATCTTATGGAGTGTTTTGAGCTTCCAAATCCAGTAGACCTTATAGTTTGTGGATATTGGAGGGAAGATTAGTTTGTAGGCAAAGCTCGTAGAAAAGATACCATTTGGAGTAAGGTCCTAAGTTGGGATATCTCTAGTATTATTGGTAGTGGTGCGATTACCGGCAAAGACTCTATTTTTGATGTCTGGAGGAAGTACAGAGGATAGTTTAGAGAGATCCCAATGATCAGAAATCCTAAGGTCCTTGACTTTAAGAGTTAGGTCAGATTGATTCAGCAACCCTTGGATTACAATATTTAGAGGTGGAATATTAGGTATCCATGCGGAGAACCAACAACTAATATTTCCTGGACCAATCACCCATTCAATACCCTTACTACAAGTTTTCCAACATGTCAGAATGTTGTTCCAGATGAAGGAGTGAGAGGTGGGATTTCTCTTATGGATGTATTGGCTAATTAGTGTGATGTCCCATATGGAGTTTGGGTTGGTGAAGAGTCTCCAAGAAAGACTGGAAAGTAGGCCATGTTTTTGTCTGCTGCTTTCCTAAGTCCTAGGTCCCCAGCTTGTTTGGGTTGAGTGATAGTGGTCCATTTGATGTAGTGGATATTCTTTTTCAGAGTGGTGGCGCCCCAGATAAAATCTCTTTGGATTTTGTCGATTTGCTTAAGTATGGAGGAGGGGAGAAGGAGGTATCGCATTGCATGGTTTGGGATAGAGTTGAGATTTGATCTAGCTAATTGTTATCCCCGCAATTGAAAAATAATTTTCAGCTAGTTCGCTTAGAATACATGTAGTCAATGATGTAGCGTAAGTCAAAGGCCTTACGTTACGCGTGAGAATAGGGAATCCCAAGTCTTTACCAAAGCTTTCACTGATTTTGATATTGAGGTTATTTGCAAGGTGTGTTTAGGTTTGAGGTTCACAATTCCGGGAAAAGATGATTTTGGATTTGGTATTATTGATTTTTGTCCTGATATTTGAATTGGCATTGGCTGAAAGAGTTAAATCATCTGCATAGAATAGATGAAAGAATGATGGACCAGTGGGATTGAGCTTGATTGTTTCGCAGAGTCCAATATTAACTTGATGGTTTATATATTTGGATAGTAATTTCACACAAAGTATAAATAGGTATGGTGACACTGGGTCGCCTAGTCGAATGCCTCTTGACGGATGAAAAGGTAATATTTGGACTCGTAAATCAAAATAGCAATTCTAGAAGTACTGATGCAAGTCATGATAAGTTTGGTGATTCGTAGGGGAAATTTAAAGAAGAGGAGGTCACGAAAATTGAAGGACCATTCAAGCATGTCGAAGGTCTTTTCCATATCAATCTTTAAGAGGACTTTAATGATCCTTAATTTTTTGGAAATGGTTAACCTTAATTTTTTGGAAATGGTTAATGATCTCTTGAATAATAATGGCGTTGTCACTAGTTCGTCTACCTTTGAGAAAGCTAGATTGATAGAGGCTGATTAGCATATCAACAACAACAACAACAACAACAACAACAAATGCAGTATGTTCCCACCATATGGGGTCTAGGGAGGGTAGTCTGTACGCAGACCTTACCCTTACCCAATAGGTAGATAGGCTGTTTCCAATAGACCTCAGCTCAGGAAGGGTAATAAAAAGAAGAGGAAAGCAAGAAGGAAGAAAGAGGGAAGAGACAAGAAAATGGGAGAGATATAGGATAAGTATTACCAAATAATAGCGAACCATGCATACAATACCTGAGGCGAACAAAACCACATAATGTAATAAAAATCTAAGAATATGAAGGGACATGCATGCTACTAAGAGTATCGATGAGAACCTAAAAACTACCCACTAACCTTCTACCTTAACCCTCGACCTCCACACCCTCCTATCAAGGGTCATGTCCTCAATAAGCTGAAGTAGCGCCATGTCCTGTCTAATCACCTCTCCCCGGAACTTCTTAGGCCTACCTCGACCTCTTCTCAAACTCACCATGGCCAACCTTTCGTACCTCCTAACAGGAGCATCAATGCTTCTTCTCTTAACATGTCCGAACCATCTCAGCCTCGACTCTCGCATCTTGTCCTCCATGAAGGCTACTCCTACTCTGTCTCGTATAACTTCATTCTTGATCCTATCTCTCTTGGTACACCCACACATCCATATCAACATCCCCATCTCTGCAACTTTCATCTTCTACACGTGGGAGTTCTTGACTGGCCAACACTCAGTCCCATACAGCATAGCCGGTCGAACCACCACTCTATAAAACTTACCCTTAAGTCTTGGCGGCACATTCTTATCACATAAAACACCGGACGAGCCTCTACTTCATCCATCCCTCTCCAATGCGATGTGCGACATCTTCGTCAATCTCTCTGTTACCTTGGATAATAGACCCGAGATACTTAAAACTCGCTCTCTTGGGGATAACTTGAGCATCAAGTTTTACCTCCACGTCTGCTTCATGGGCCCCGTCACAGAATTTGTACTCCAAGTATTCTATTTTGGTTCTACTCAATTTGAAACCTTTAGACTCCAAGGTCTGTCTCCAAACCTCCAACTTCACGTTAACTCCGCTTTGCGTCTCGTCAATCAACACTATATCATCGGCAAATAGCATGCACCAAGGCACCTCCCTTTGGATGTATCGCGACAGTACATCCATCGCTAAGGTAAATAAAAATGGGCTAAGAGCCGATCCATGGTGCAACCCCATCACCACAGAAAAATGCTCCGAGTCACCACCCACAATCCTCACCCGAGTCTTAGCATTATCATACATATCCTTAATCACCCTAATGTATGCTACCGGGACGCCGCTAGCCTCCAAACACCTCCACAAGACCTCCCTCGAGACTCTATCATACGCTTTCTCAAGGTCAATAAATACCATATGCAAGTCCTTCTTCCTCTCCTTTTACTACTCCGCTAATCTCCTTACCAGATGAATCGCTTACGTAGTCGAATGCCCTGACATGAATCCAAACTGATTCTCGGAAATAGACACACACCTCCTCACCCTGGCCTCCACCACCCTCTCCCGAACCTTCATAGTGTGACTCAACAACTTGATACCGTTTATCTCTCCCTTTTTATTTTCTCTTCCCTCTTTTTTCCTTCTTGCTTTCCTCTTCTTCTGATTAGCCTATCAAGGTAGGGCTTAATTCTACTAACAATAATTATTGTAATAACCTTGTAGATAGTGTTGCAAAGTCCTACAGGGTGAAAATTATTGAGGTTGCTAGCATTATGAAACTTTGGAATTAAGCATATATATGTAGAGTTTAGAGTTTCTAGAATTGAGAGATTCTTAAAAACATTGTGGCAAAAAGTTAAAACAGAATTTCTAGCTACATGCCAATATTTTTGATTAAAAAGGTGGATTCCATTACGGCCTGGGGCCTTAAAAGGCTTAAATGTAAAATAGCACGGGTAACTTCAAAATCTTTTAATAAACAATCCAGTTAGGAGAGATCTATGTATTCTAAGCAAGTTGAATTAAGAATATTTTTCCAAGGTTTATCTATGTGCTCAGTTTGAAATCTTTTTGGAAAAATTCATATGTGTGATTAAGAATTTATGCTGGATCATTGATCCATTTGTCATCACTATCTTTGAAAAAGGAGATACTCTTCTACGATTCACTACACTTCGGTGGAAGAATTTGTATTAGCATCCCCATCGTTAAGCCAATTAATACGAGACCGAATTTGTCAATAGTCTTCCTCAATTTTCAAGATGTTATTATATGCAAATATAAGATAATTTTTCAGTGGATGTGAAAAATGGCTAATGGGATAGTGTGGGGAGGATTGAATACTTTGGAGTCTCGCAAGAATTTTATATTTCTTCCTATTAATATTACCAAAGCTGGACTTTGCCCAGTGCAATACCCTATGTTGGAAACAATTAGTGTCTTCAAGGAGTTGGCTCTCATGCCAAGATTCTTTGACAATATTGTCAAATTCATGGTGATAACACCAAAAGATTTCGAGCCTAAAGAGTTTCTTTCTAAGGAGAGGGGAAGACTTGGTGAATTAAAGAAGTATAGGAGTACGGTATGAGTGAGTTCTAGGTAAATGAGTGATAGACGCGTCAGAGACTGGTAGAGCTAAAGTGTGTTGGCAAGACATCTATCTAGTCGTTCTAGTATTAGACCATTGGAGTTAACTCTACGGTTGGTCCTGGTATATTTTTCTCCTTAAAGCCTAAGTCTATTAGGTTGCAATAATTCACACATGAACAGAAGCGTGAGGAACATTGAGTATTAATAGGTCTACAGCGGTGGCGCGGCCACCCAATGCCAAGGGTGGTCAAGCGCACACCCTTCGCCAAAAAAATTGTACTGCATATATAAGTTAAATATTACTTTATATGATTATATATTATATTTTGGATATCCTTAACACAGTTGAGTGAAGCAGTCCAGTTGTTTAGGATGTTCAAGATAACTTGTTGTTCAAGGGTTCAATGTTCTGGATGCCCAATTTATTTGCCAAAACTAAACGGAGACTACCGTATGGTCTATTTGATTCTTTTTCAATCTAAAAAATTATCTAATGAAATAACTCTTAAACCTTAAAATTGGCGAAGAAATAAACAGGTAATCTTAAAAGTAATTTTGAACCTAAAAACTTATTTCTTAAATAAATTTTATAATTTAAAAGTCAAGCTTTACAAAAATTTCTTCAACAAAGCTCTCTACAAACTATAAATCCTCTCGAATCCCTCTTTAATCTGGTTTTATGCTTGCTTTTATTAGTATAATTTTTAATGTTGTCTTTTTGTTATTTTATTTTTATTTATAAACTTATAGTTCTATTTTTTTTATTGTTTATCTAAATGTTTTAGTTTGATCTAAACAAATTTGGTACATCATTCATCGACCAAAGAAATTATTGACTTGTTTAAGATTTGAACACCCTTGACAGTATTCATGATTACGCCACTGTCTACCACCCCATTTTTCATTGAATAACAAAAAAATGTAAAACAACACTATGTAGGAGTTCCAATAATATTTTTGTTGAAATAGAAAAAAAAATATTGTGGAAGTGTCATGAAGTGTGTTTTTGAATATAAATTTCATTTGGAAAATTTATGACTTCCAGTATTCCACTTGAAATACACATTCAAAAAAATATTTCATTTTTTCACTTTATATTTCACTTGAAAGTTGAAACTCAACACTGCATAGTTAAACAAAAGTTTGCAAGTGATGTACTGAATTATTGTGGCTAAACATGTACATTAGATAAAAAGTAAAAAAAAAAATATGTGCAACTAATCATCATAAAGGAAGTAGATATTACTACTGCCAATTAAAAGACAAAACATGTTTTTTTTCTTCTTTTAAAAACTAAAAGCTACCCAGCTCATCATCAATTTCTAAAACAAAAGCATTTCCTAGTTATAACATGAAGCTTCTGAAAAGAGAAAGAGAAAAAGTGAAAGGTATATAAAGCAAAAACCAACAGTAAGATTCTCTTTAATCAGCACAAACACTTTCCCAATGCTACAGTCTTCCTTAACTATACAAATCTTGGTGCAGAAGATCAATATCTCAACACCTTCAAGCAATTTAGTCTCAAATGGCCTTTTCATTAGAAAAAAATAGGACATCAACTATTTCCATCTTAATAATTTTTCTAATACTTCAATTTCTGAGCATCACAGAAGCTCAATCAAGAATCTGCAGAAATTCTTGTGGTGATATCCCAATTCAGTACCCTTTTGGCATTGATGATGGCTGTGGCAGTCCATACTATAGGCACATTCTTGTTTGTACAGGTGGTCAGCTTCAACTTAGAACTCCTTCTGGTAGATATCCTGTTACAAATTTAAGCTATACTGATCCACATATTCTTGTAACTGACCCCTTAATGTGGAATTGCCCAGACGGTGACAATTTTCGACCAACCAGGCCATTTAGTCTAGATACTAGCACACATTTCACTTTATCCCCTGAAAATGACTATCTGTTCTTCAACTGTAGTGAAAGTGATGTAATAGTTGAGCCAAAACCAATGTTCTGTGAGCGTTTTCCTGATCAGTGTGATTCAACATGTGATAGTTCGAGTTATCTTTGTAGGCACATGCCTGAATGTCCTTCTGCATTGAGGAGTAGCTCTTGTTGTTCTTACTATCCCAAAGCTACTGAATCTTTGAGGTTAATGTTGAAGCATTGTGCTAGCTATACTAGTGTTTATTGGAGGAATCTTGGTGCAACGGCCGCTTTTGATCAGGCTCCTGAGTATGGGATTAGAGTTAATTTTGATATTCCAGTGACTACGCGATGCTTGCAGTGTCAAGATACTGCTAAGGGAGGGGGAACTTGTGGCTTCGATACAGAATCACAGGATTTCTTGTGCTTGTGTGACAAAGGGAACAGTACCACCTACTGTAATGGTATGTCTGAAGGATTTAAGTTATATACACTCGGTATAATTTAACATGTTAGAGTAAGTTATTCATCAAATCTTATTATATAAAGTTACTGGCAATTACCATTGTGTAAATACTTTTTATACCGTCAATGCATAGAACTTAAACCCATGTTCTGAAATGTTATTGTGGCATCTGAAAAATGCTGTCTATTTTCTATTTTTGTCATTGTTGCTTGATTTTCAAAATGCATCAGTACTAAAGGAATGTTTATTAATTATGTTAAGGTAAGTCTTGATTAAGTATATACGGCTCAAGTTGATTTATTTTTGATTATTTGTAGATAGTAGGAGCTCTCACAGAAGAGGAATTGTTGCAGGTACTTAATAGATTTTATTGATCTATGACCAATTAGTTTGCTAAGAGCTTTAAACTACATATATTTCTTTTTTTCCTTTCTGAGATTTCTTATACAAAATCAATTTGAAATGTTGCAGGAACAGCAACTGCAGTTTCAGTTGCAGGGGCATTTGGAATAGGAGCTGGTGTATGGTACTTGAAGAAACTGAGAGCCAAAGCACCAGTCACTCATGGTGTTCAAACCAATGAGAATAGACTTTTCTGAGAGCATCTTTTGAAGTAAAAAAGAAATTGCTGTATTTCTTCTTTTCTTTTCCACTTTTACTTTCCATTTTTCAAGTTTTTTTCCCTTCTCTCTTTTAATTTTTTTATATAGCATAATCTTGCACTTTAATTGGTTCTGTTTGTACGTTAAAGGAACCAACTTTTTGGTCTTGCATGTTTGGCATTGCTTGTATGTGGAGTAAGGAATGACTTAGGCAAAACTCTGCTGCTCTGCACCTTGAGGTCATGTTTGTTACACAATTAGCCGGACAAATTCACTGCTTATTTTTCTAATTGGTGTACATTGATTATACGCAGTTATACATGAATTAAACATATATTATACATCTGCCGGTGTAACACTCCTCAAATTTATAAAAGTTTCGAGGCACGCTAATTATAGAATTAAATTATTATTATTATTATTTTTATCTTCCCTATAGTAAATATATATATATATATATATATATATACTTAATTAATTGGATATACAATTAGAGAAATATTAATAATTTTAACATTAGTAATTACTAAAAGTATGTATAATTAAATACTACTTAAGTCAACAACAAAAAAAAAGAGGAAAAAAAAAAAAGAAGAAAAAAGGAAAAAAAAAAAGGAGGCTTGTAAGCCAAGCCCATCAAGGGTTGGCAGAACATATACGATCATATATTGGAAAAAGGCATAAAGCCTTAGGAACCAAAAGGAACAACAGAACACGTTCTGTTTGTCAAGAAATAGCAGCAGCTTCACGGCAAGATACTCACGGAAGATTCTAGGTTTCATTACGAATCACTAATTCTTGAACTCAAGTATATAAATTTCTTATTGTCAATTACCCTACAGTAATATTAGGTAAGAATTAAATAGTTAATTCCCTTCTTTCTCTATATCAACAATAGATTTCATGTTTAGGGGTAAAACTTTAAAATTGATTAAATGCATTGGTTATTGTAGAATCGATTGTTTGACTGGTGTCAATTGGACTGGGGCCTACGTATTGGCTCGAGAAGTTTTGAGGTGAGTTGATATAACCTTTTACTAAAGTGGTTTAACTCACAAAAGCACGCCTACAAAGTGTTTGATGAATTGTTTAAAAGAATTTATATGTACTTAATTGGGGAAAGTAAGTATCTACTAGCTTAGAATTATTTTCTAGCTAAAGTTTAGATGATTATTTTGATATATTTGAATAAAATTTCAGACTTTTGCATTATTCTTATATGCTATTTTCATGTTAAAAATTCATGAAAAGGCAAGGATGTTTAGAAATAATTTCGAATGTTTATTTCATTCATATGGCATACCTTACATTTAAAGAATTCTAGAATAAGTATGTTGAAAGATTTAGACTTGAAAAGTCACAAGAACAAGTTTTAGAAAGAAAAGATTTTTGGGAGTATCCTTTATTCTGAGAAGGGGTCATCGTCCAGGCCGAGGGTCCTGACCAAGGCGTTGACTTCCTGAAACTACTTGTGCCAAAGTAGGGAGCACACGAGCCGAGGGCCTCGTTGCTGAGAATTTACTTAGCCATGCTAAGGTATGATACATAAGCGCTGAGAACCATGAAGCGAGTGGCACCTCGTGAATTGGTCCTATTCGATCAGGTTGGGATCGAACCCGTGCCGATCACACGGTGACTAAGACAGAAATATATCTGGATAGTTGGAACTCCCAAAGTGTATAGTGTAGTATATTTCTTAAAGAAAAGAAAATAATTTCTTTTAGAATATTCGTAAACTTCTCTTATGCAATTATTTTAGATTCTTATAAGCTTTATGTTTTACATGCATTTAGAACCTTTGCTCGTAAAGTATATGTTATTAAAGTTTCGTCCCTGTTGTTGAGACTCACTGAGTACAATGGATGGTACTGACGTTCTCTTTTGGGAACCTATGTTGGTCTGCGGTACAACGTAGGAACCGGTTTTGCAGGCGAACAGACTACGGGTTAGGACTTCCTTCTCTTCCAGTATTATTGGTGAGCTCGGCTTTTGCTCTTGGAGTACTCCTTAGAGTCATATTTATTTACTTATTTCTTTGCTTACTTGGAGAACTGGCCAGGAAATCCCATGTCCTGAGCAGTGCATCAATTTATCAGTAGAGGCTTCATAGATCCAGTCCGTGGGTTAAGATTCATATATATTTTTTATATAATAACTTAGTAGTATTTCATTATTTATTTTTTTACGAATAAAGTTTTGGAGTTGGTTTATTTTAGATATTTAACTTAATCAAAAGTATTTTGTTATAAGTATTGTCTTTTTGCATATAAAGTTTGAGATTATAATAGAGTTGACAAGCGCAGAGAGTTCGCTCGGTCATGTTTAGTGATCGGGTGCCGGTCTCGGCTTGTTTAGAAAATGGGTCGTGACAAACTTGGTATCAGAGTCTCAGGTTTATAGAGTCCTAGGGGTCTATGAAGCCGTGTTAGTAGAGTCTTATTTATGGGTATGAAGCGCGCCATACTTATAAACAGGAGGCTACAAGCATTTAGGAAAAGTCTCATTCTTTTTCATACTTTAGATCGTGCAGTAGATCCTACCTTTAAGAAATTATCTAATGTATTCGTTTCTCCAAAACTCGCAGAAATGGCTCGTACTCGCAACCCTGACACCGACACTCAGGATGCTGCTCAAGAAACTATTGCTATTATTGTGGCTCAAGGCAGAACAAAAAGGACTTCGACTCAGAAAAGGAAGGGTAAATCCACAGAGGGGGTTCAAGTATCCCGGGTTGAACAAGAAGAAGGGGTGGAGCATGATGATCCATTGCCTCAGGACCCAGTGCATCCCCCAACAGGAGCTCCGGCTCAGACAACTATATCTCCAGAGGTGGGTCAGATGTTTAATGTTGTCAACAGTGCTATGGAGATGTTTAAAGCCTTCATGGCCAACCAGAACGAGAGAAGAGAAGAGATTCCACCTCAATCAAATAGACAGAGCAATTCTGAGTCTTCAACAGTGAATGAATTTTTGAAGTTGAGTCCTCCATTGTTCCATGGTTCTATAGCTGATGAAGACCCAATGTTGTGGTTGGAGGGTGTCAAGAAAGCCCTCCGAGTGATGAAAGCATTTGATGATGAAGCTGTGGAGCTGGTTGCTTACCAGCTTAGAGATGTGGCTAGCGCTTGGTTTGAGATGTGGGAAAAGGAAAGAGATGAAGGTGCTGATTCGCCTACTTGGAAAGAATTTGAAGGGGCCTTCATGGCTAACTTTATCCCGGAAGAGGATAGGGAAGCTAAGGCTACAGAGTTCGAACAACTCAAGTAAGGGAATAAAAGTGTGCAAGAGTACTACATGGAATTCATAAGGTTGGCTAAGCATGCTCCTCACATGGTTCGGACAGAAAAAGCAAAGATTCGCAGGTTTGTTGGCGGTTTGGCTTATCACATTAAGGATACGACATCAGCTGCAGCAGTAGGGATGACAACCTTCTCCTCTGTTGTGGGATTTGCCAAGCACTTAGAAAAAGACAGACAACAAAGGAGAGAAGAAAAAGAGCATAACAAGAAAGCTCGGACAACGGGCAGGTTTAATGGTACATCCAGCAGAGGCGGAAGAGATTCTTTTAATAAGGGGTCATTAGCACCAGCTCAGTTCAGTCATCAGTCAGGTGGTGAGTCTTCCTTCAGACGTACTCAGAGTTATGGAAACCAGTCTCGCCAGAATCACAATTTTAGGACACCATCCTCACATAGCCAGAGCCATGGTGAGCAACATTCCCAACAACAAGGTCTTTGTAGAACATGTAAGCGGCAACATTCAGGTCAGTGCAAGTTCGGGTTTCATGGTTGCTATCATTGTGGAGACACTGGTCATATAAAGGCCAACTGTCCAAAGTTGCGACGTAATTTCAGTGGTGGATCAACTCGTCCCTCTAGTTCCTCAGCTACTGCAGTTGCACCACCTCAGGCTCGTGGTTCTCATAAGCAGACCGGGCATGGGGCAGACGTAGGTCCAGATCGAGTTACTCAGGGAGGGGGACATCCCCATTTTCTTGCTACACTTGATCGTCAGAGTGCAGAGGCATCTCCAGAAGTTATTACAGGTATACTTTTAGTTTGTTCTCATAATGCTTATGCAATAATGGATCCAGGTTCAACGTTTTCATATGTGACTCCATACTTTGCAATTAACCTCGGGCTAGAACCTGAACAACTTAGTGAGCCATTCCTGGTATCTACTCCAGTTGGCGAGTCAGTGAAAGTCACGAGAGTCTATAGAGGTTGTATAGTTTCAGTCCAAGGTCGCAACACCAAGGCCGATCTCATAGAATTAGAAATGGTGGATTTCGATGTGATTATGGGTATGGATTGGTTGTCTTCCTGCTATGCCATGTTAGATTGTCATGCCAAGATAGTCAGGTTCCAGTTTCCAAATGAAGAAGTCTTAGAGTGGAAGGGTAGTTCAGCATCGCTTGTAGGTAAGTTTATTTCTTACCTTAAGGCACAACGAATGATTGGTAAGGGGAGTCTCGCCTATTTGGCTCACATCATTAATCCAGAATCAGAACCACCAGCTCTTCAGTCAGTGCCAATTGTTAGAGAATTTCCAGAAGTTTTCCCAGATGACCTTCCCGGGCTTCCTCCTGAAAGAATCATAGACTTTGGCATTGATCTCATGCCAGGCACTCAGCCCATATCTATACCTCCTTATAGGATGGATCCAGCATAACTTAATGAGTTGAGAGAATAGTTGAAAGACCTTCTTGACAAGGGCTTCATCAGGCCGAGTGTTTCACCGTGGGGTGCGCCGGTCCTGTTTGTCAAGAAGAAGGATGGGTCCCTCAGAATGTGCATCGACTATCGGCAGTTGAATAAAGTTACCATTAAGAACAAGTACCCACTGCCAAGAATTGATGACTTATTTGATCAACTTCAAGGTGAAAAGTACTTTTCAAAAATAGACTTGAGGTCGGGGTATCATCAGTTGAGAATCAGAGAAGAAGATATATCTAAAACAGCCTTTAGAACTCGCTACGGGCACTATGAATTTCTAGTAATGTCCTTCGGGTTGACAAATGCTCCAGCTGCATTCATGGACCTCATGAACCGAGTTTTCAAGCCATTCCTTGATAACTTTATTATCGTGTTTATAGATGATATTTTGGTATACTCTAAGAGCAAGGATGAGCATGCCGAACACCTCAGGATAGCCTTGCAGACCTTGAAGGAGAATGAGCTTTATGCCAAGTTTTCGAAATGTGAGTTCTGGTTGCAGTCAGTGGCATTCTTAGGCCATGTGGTATCTAGTAAAGGCATAAAAGTAGACCCTCAGAAAACAGAAGCAGTCAAGATTTGGCCTAGGCCGACAACGCCAACCGAAATCAGGAGTTTCTTGGGGTTAGCTGGCTACTATAGAAGGTTTGTAAAGGGGTTTTCCTCACTTGCAGCTCCATTAACTAAGTTGACTTAGAAAGCAATTAAGTTCCAGTGGTCAGACGCTTGCGAGCAGAGTTTCCAAGAGTTAAAGAAGAGGTTGACCACTGCACCTGTGTTAACCTTGGCGACCGGTTCGGGTGGGTTCACAGTGTATTGTGATGCCTCCAGAGTGGGTCTTGGTTGTGTTCTTATGCAAGATGGAAAAGTCATTGCCTATGCTTCCAGACAGTTAAAGAATCATGAAAAGAACTACCCCACCCACGACTTAGAGCTTGCAGCAGTGGTGTTTGCATTAAAAATATGGAGACACTACCTTTATGGCGAGAATTCTAAAGTCTTTACAGATCATAGCCTCCAGTACATTTTCAAGCAAAAAGAATTAAATTTGAGACAAAGAAGGTAGCTCGAGCTATTGAAGGATTATGACATCAATATCCTTTATCACCCGGGCAAAGCTAATGTGGTAGCATATGCACTTAGTAGGAAGTCAATGGGTGTCTTGGCCCATCTTGCAGTGCAAAGGCGAAATTTGGGTAGAGAAATTAAAAAACTAGCAAATGAGGGAATTAGATTGGGTGAGACCGAAGAAGGAGGTATAACTGCTTATGCCTTAGCGCAATCCTCCTTTGTTGCGCATGTTAAGGCTAAGCAAGAAGAAGATCTGTATTTAGTGAAGTTAAAAGAAGGAGTCAGAAACAAAGAAATCACCGCTTTCACTCTAGGAAGTGACGGAGTTCTGAAGTTGAATGACCGGTTATGTGTGCCTGATGTAGATGGTCTTAGGAAGGCCATAATGGAAGAAGCTCACAGTTCGAGGTACTCTATCCATCCAGGTGATACCAAAATGTATCAATATTTGAAAAGTTGTATTGGTGGAAAGGCATGAAGAAGCAAGTAGCAGATCATGTGGCTAAATGTTTGAATTGCCAGCAAGTCAAAGCTGAGCATCAGAGGCCTGGTGGCCTAGCTCAAGATATAGAGATACCACAGTGGAAGTGGGAGATGATTAATATGGATTTTGTAGTAGGTCTACCTCGCTCATACCGTAAGCATGATTCAGTTTGGGTTATTGTAGACCGATTGACAAAGTCCGCGCATTTCCTACCAGTAAAGACGACAGATTCTGCAGAGCAGTATGCGCAGTTGTACATCAAAGAAATAGTCAGGTTGCATGGTACTCCAGTTTCAATCATATCTGACAGAGGCCCTCAGTTCACGGCGCATTTTTGGCAAGCATTTCAGAAAAGATTAGGTACCAAGGTCAATTTGAGCACGGCTTTCCATCCACAGACCGATGGCCAGGCAGAAAGGACCATTCAGACTCTCGAAGATATGTTGCGAGCATGTGTTATAGATTTTAGAGGTAATTGGGATGATCACTTGCCACTTATAGAATTTGCTTACAATAACAGCTATCAGGCTAGCATCGGTATGGCTCCTTATGAAGCGTTGTATGGGCGAAGATGTAGGTCTCCAGTGGGTTGGTTTGAACCAGCAGAGGTGCCGTTGATTGGTCCAGAGTTTGTGTGTGAGGCCTTAGAGAAAGTTTAGCTAATCAGGGAAAGACTGAAAGCAGCTCAGAGTCGTCAAAAGTCCTACTCTGACAAGATGCATCGTGACTTAGAGTTCATGGTTGGTGACAAGGTGTTTTTGAAAGTTTCACCAATGAAAGGAGTTATGAGGTTTGGTAAGAAGGGGAAACTTAGCCCTAGATTTATCGGACCTTATGAAATTCTAGAAAAGAAAGGAAATGTGGCTTATGAGCTAGCGCTGCCAGTTGAGTTTTCCTCTGTTCATCCTGTCTTTCATGTGTCTATGCTTAGAAAGTACATTCATGATGAGTCGCATATAATACCTACTGATACCGTAGAAATTAAAGAAGGCTTGACTTATGAAGAGGTACCTATAGAAATTCTGGATAGGCAAGTAAGAAAGTTAAGAACAAAAGATATAGCATCGGTAAAAGTTTTGTGGAGTAATCATGATTCAAAAGAGGCTACGTGGGAAGTCGAGGAAGATATGAGGAAGAAATATCCATATTTATTTGAGGAAAAAGGTATGTGAACGTAGGTTTGGTTCGACATATATTTTATTTATTAAATACAAGTTAGCAAGTGTTTATGTCCTTCCTAGATTATACTCAATTGTTGTAGTAATTTAGCTTATGCTAGAGTATATTTAATTCATTAAAGTGATTTACTTTTGCTAAAGTGTTGTGCTTTGGATTCTTGATGTTATTGTGGTACCTCCTTGCTGGAGTGTGAGTAATTAAGTTTATGAGCGGTGTATGGTGCCTGTGAATGGCCTGTTATGGTATATTGGGTATTTTTTTGGATAGTCTAATTTACAAGGGAAACTCTGCCGAAATTATTGAGAATTTAAGGAGTTAGCCAAAATTTTGAGTCCCTTGGAAAAGTGAGTAGTGCTAAGAAAACTTAAGAGGTTCAAGGACCTAAGGAACAACTGTTAGCTTAAGAATAAGGCCAAAGCAACATTCGAGGACGAATGTTTTTAAGGAGGGAAGATTGTAACACTCCTCAAATTTATAAAAGTTTTGAGGCACGCTAATTATAGAATTAAATTATTATTATTATTATTATTATTATTATTATTATTATTATTATTATTATTATCTTCCCTATAGTAAATATATATATATATAATTAATTATATGGATATACAATTAGAGGAATATTAATAATTTTAATATTAGTAATTACTAAAAGTATGTATAATTAAATACTACTTAAGTCAAAAATAAAAGAGGAAAAAAAAAGAAGAAAAAAAGAGGGAAAAAAAAAAGAGGCTTGTAAGTCTAGCCCATAAAGGGTTGGCAGAACATATACGATCATATATTGAAAAAAGGCATAAAGCCTTAGGAACAAAAAGGAACAACAGAACACGTTCTGTTTTTCAAGAAATAGCAGCAGCTTCACGGCAAGATACTCACGGAAGATTCTAGGTTTCATTACGAATCACTAATTCTTGAACTCAGGTATATAAATTCCTTATTGTCAATTACCCTACAGTAGTATTAGGTAAGAATTAAATAGTTAATTCCCTTCTTTCTCTATATCAACAATAAATTTCATGTTTAGGGGTAAAACTTTAAAATTGATTAAATGCATTGGTTATTATAGAATCGATTGTTTGATTGGTGTCAATTGGACTGGGGCCTACGTATTGGCTCGAGAAGTTTTGAGGTGAGTTGATATAACCTTTTACTAAAGTGGTTTAACTCACAAAAGCACGCCTACAAAGTGTTTGATGAATTGTTTAAAAGAATTTATATGTACTTAATTGGGGAAAGTAAGTATCTACTAGCTTAGAATTATTTTCTAGCTAAAGTTTAGATGATTATTTTGATATATTTGAATAAAATTCCAGACTTTTGCATTATTCTTATATGCTATTTTCATGTTAAAAATTCATGAAAAGGCAAGGATGTTTAGAAATAATTTCGAATGTTTATTTCATTCATATGGCATACCTTACATTTAAAGAATTCTAGAATAAGTATGTTGAAAGATTTAGATTTGAAAAGTCACAAGAACAAGTTTTAGAAAGAAAAGATTTTTGGGAGTATCCTTTATTCTGAGAAGGGGTCATCGTCCAGGCCGAGGGGTCTCTGTAATTGTCTTATAAAATTCATTAAATATGTATAAATTATTAATTTAGAACCCAATAACTTTTAACGGTTAGAATCCTGAACCATAAGCTTGAAATCCTAACTCCGCCTCTACTAAGTAGAGATTCCAAGATTACCCAAAACCAGTTAAGTTGGTTGATTGTATAGTTCATCGAGTTGATTATCTCTGATGTCTAGTTTTGAACTTGAAATTTTGTTACAATCTATACTCTTACTAGCAGAGATAATGAAGATAACTGAAGCATATACGACTCAACAAACGATACAAAAGTTACTCTTTTGATGTTATATTACACCCTTCTAAAGTCCATTGTCATTCTCAACAAAACAAACTGTGTAGTATAAATTATACGGAATAGTACAACTTTCTCCATATCTCAAAGAAACTTAAACTCCAAAAGCATGAATCCTTTCTTGAACTTCCTACAGTATACGCGAAGTATAAATTTAACTTTGAGGCATCAAAAATGCTGCCAAAGATATACAGGAATGGGGTAAGAAGAAATTTGGTATGATTAGCAAGGTTCATTGACAACACATTGTAGAGGACCAGCATCAGAAGTTAAAGAGGGAGTTAACGATCCTTGAGCAACGATAAACGATTGTCCTCTTGTGTATTTTGGAGCAATACTTCCATATCCAGATGGATTAAAATATGCGCCATTCAAAAATACATCCTTGGAAGACCTCCATTTCCAACTCTTCCGTCCTTTTTCTTCAGTCTCCCTCTTAGTGACCTGTAATATATATATATATATATATATATATATATATATATATCATGACTATTATAATACCATCTATAGCGATGGCGAGGACATAATTTGTTTTTCGTTTGCAGTTGCTAAATTTGTGGTTTCCAAATTGAGTAAAACTTCAAAAATAGAAAAAGAATGAAGAAAGTGAAAATATATATCTGATTTTCTTGACATTGAAGAATAAGCTAAGTAGCTTGATAGTTGCATACCTCTTTATTGTAAGCTTTGTCAGGAGCAATGAAATAATTTCCTTCACTGAATATTGTTGGATCTGCACTCCCACCAATGGCATACATTAACCATTGATCATAATAATTATTGGCGACATGAGCATAACCATATCTAACCCTGTAACACAAATTATTGTCAATAATTGAATAATCTTAATTATTGTTGAATACTAGGTTCAACAGCGTCTTACATTCACAATTCCAAATTATTGTAATTAATCTTGGATAGTCTCTTAATTATATACCTTGGCATCCTCTGAACTAGTTCACGGCCAAAATGGTTGAATACTACCGTGACTTTCATGCTTCTGTCTGCTGTATATTGATCATTGTGCCCCAACAACATGACCTGGAAATTTGATTTAAGGTCAGAACTAAAAAGATCACCTCATCTTTCTGTCAAAGGTGGACCGATCCAAGATTTTATTTCATTTAATGTGGATTATTGTACAACCGAATCAATCAACCATACCTCAATTTCTAGTCAGTTGGGGTGACAACTTATTATAAATGTTACATATTTTTAAAAAAATTCACTACAAATAATTTGACTCGAAAAGTTGGAGATCACTTACTTTGTCATGCTCGGTGAAGTAATTGTTGGAGATAGTTACAGCAGTTGAAGCATGAATAACATCGAGTAGGCCATCTGTTGCACGAGCAAGATAACAATGATCAATCCAAATATTCGACGAACCAAACACACTTATGGCGTCACCATCAGAGCCTAATCGTTCACCAACATGTTCAGGACTACTCCGAACCATCCCTTTTTTACCAGGCTTACAATCATGGATACTAATCCCATGAATAATAACATTTGTAACATAGTCCAATGTTATGCATGGACCATTAGAAATCTCAACTTTTGCACCTCTTCCATCTATAGTCTTGTGGCTATTGACCATAAGTTCATTCTTAAGTGTAAGTACCATGTCACTTTTGAAAATGATCCAAAGTGGCTCGGACTGAATTGCACCATACCTAAGAGTGCCTGGTTCAGGATTTGCAGGATCATCAGAAGGGTCAGTGACCACGTAAATGTCACCATATTTACCTCCTATAGCATTACTTCCAAAGCCTATTGCACAATCTGCTAAAGCCTTGCGATTGGATGACCAATCGTGGTTCAATCTCCAGCACGAATCGATGACATTAAGGAGGTTTTTGTGAGGCTGAGGATAATTATAACTTGGAAGATAATCATCTACAGCTTTAGTTTCATGTTCTTGACTTGATTTACTAGCTACTATGGTAGAAACTGAACATATTATAAGCCATGAAATAATAAGTTGGAGGGAAATTGATTTTGCCATGGCTTATGAGATACAACGAGAAGCACAAGAGTGAAATTTAAATAGTCTGTAGTAGAAGTGGTTAGCATGTTGGAAATATGTCAATTTCAACTAGCTGTTTGGTGAGGTTTTGGGAACTTAATTATGAACGTGAGAGCATGAGCTACAAAATATAAGAGATACGTTGAACTATTTGAGTAAGCATTGCCTGGGTACGAATATTAGCATCATAATCACTGACCGAAGAAAGAATAAATTATTCCAAGTCTGAGCTTTGCGACTTCTAAAGTGAGACACGTATTTTCTAAAACGTTAACTGATGTACTGGAAAATCAGGATCATTGTTTAATAAATTGGAATATCCTACAACAGTACATTATTTAATATTCATGAAACCAAGACCCTGCCACGTAACAATATTTCCACTCTCACATAGTGGCAGCGCTTAACATGAGCAAAACTAGGTCACGTTAGGAGCCTGTACTCTTCAACTAGATCAGCTTCTTCTTGGTTGTTTTTTTCTTCTTTTTTTTGCCTCTTTCTTCTATTTTTGTAGATAAAAATAGCGTCGGGTCAATTTATGCACACCTCAACATGTGTCCGGTAAATGGACCATTTTCGGCTCCCATGGCATGCATCACTTACCGAAGCCTTTTGCACATTTTGCTAATGCTTGGCGATTGCTAGCCCATTTGGGGCGTAATTGCCAGCAATTCGATAACTTTAGTCATTTATAATTGCATTAATCTTAATTGCCATGTGTAAGTAGATATTGTTGTCATTTCGTATTTAATTATTGCACTGGTTGGTTTTAGTTACGTCAGCTTTAATTTGCTTGCTTCGATCTTATAATGGTAACTCTTTTCTCAATTTATTTCAATTTTGAAGGATAGTCAGAGAAATTAGTTAAATTTGGGTGACTGCTTTTGTTAAATGTTTTAACTTCTTAAATGTAGAACGACTTTTATTAACAAACTAGTTCGCGGAAAATGCTTAGGGAAAACTAAAATTCATAAATAATTTGATCCAAGCAGCTCAAAGATGAGAAGAGAGATTTTCTAACTATGATGATTAAGACTAGAGAATGACCAAAATGGTCCCTTATTTTTTGGGTAGGTTTAAACTGGTTCTTTAAATATATGCCTGTGTAGGTTTAGTTCTTTAAGATTGCAATGAAGTGGGCACTTTTAATCACCTTCAAATATTTAATAAACTTTGGTAGTTAGATTTAATGGGATCGGCGAAAAAAAAGAATTAACCGGATACACTAGGAAAGTCCCATCAAATGTGGGATAGGCAAGGATATCCAATTATGAGTTTATTTTTGATCGGAAATACTAGAGTCATGAAACTGTTTACTTTTGAGTTTAAGTATTACACACCAACACGTCGTTTAGCTCATATGTGGGATAGGCAAAACTTATCCGGCCTATGTAATATCCAGTTTGGTGTTATGCACCATTTTAGTGTAAAATTTATTCTACCATTAACTAATACCTGTATATGACATAAATACAATCTCATAATGTTTATTCTGGGATTAATATCCTTATCCTAATGATCAAACGACGGTAAAAACCTTGTCTAAAAGGTAATTATAGGTCAATCGATTTCTTTTTAATTAGCATTAATTGGTATCTTGAACAAATGGTAATTAAGTAACCTGTCATAATAAGTTAAAATACACTTAATCATAAAATTTAACCTCATACAATCTTAAATAAGTATGCAAATCAAATGCATCCAATTACACTTTCATCGTTCATCTTTGTAGGTTCGGACGAATAATTTATTTGACGACGCTCCCCAATGATAATTCACAAAAAATTATACTACATTCTTTCATATATACTTAAACTTACTAAAATTTAACTTTAATATTTGTGACATATTAGTTTACGGTAACAAGTATTACTAAATTGAGCATACATGTGCAACGCACGTACCGAGAAACTAATAAGTAAAAATACACCAAAGAAGTAATAAAATTATTACACAATGGATATAACTTAATAAATCTTTTATTTTTATCATCTTAAGCAATAAAATAGAAGGCAAAAAGGGCAAGAGCAATTGTACAGTATCTGTATTGTTCCAACTATACTAAGCATATATTTACATGAAAGTTTTGTTTAATGATCAGTGAATATCCAAAATGGATCTCAACACAGTACTCTTCAGTACTCATCTCATTCTCAGGGATTCTCATTTTTAAGACTCCCCATTTTTGGTAGAACAAAAACAAAGTTCGAGCGTAAATAACAGAAAATCAGGCATTTTCGGCCAAAATAGCAAAAATTAAAAATTAACATTTATTGGCTGTGCAACGCAAAGGTCCAGCATCAGCAGTTAAAGAAGGAACCACAGATCCATCAGCCACAGGAAATGACTGAGCCTTTGAGTAATATGGATTTGTACTTCCATATCCAGATGGTATAAAATATGCTCCATTCATAAATTTATCCTTTGAAGACCTCCACTTCCAATTCTTCCACCCATTCTTTGCTTCCCTCTTCGTAACCTAATAAGTGAAAACGCAACAATTAATATTCATGCATGAGTATCAATGTTTGTAAGAAAAAGAAAAGGTTAATATAGTCATCTTAGATTATCATATAATCTCACTTACTTGTGTGGATTTATATGCCATGAAATAATTTCCTTCACTGAAGATGGTTGGATTTGCACTTCCACCAATAGCATACATCAACCATTTTTCGTACCGATTGTTGGCCACATGAGCATAACCTAGCCTCACTCTGCATGTATACATTTTATCTTACGTGAGAAATCGTAATCTTCAAATAAATAAATAAATAATATCTAGAGAAATTATATTTACCTTGGCATTCGTTCTATTAAACCAGGGCCAAAGTAGTTGAAGGCTACCGTGACTTTCATAACCTTGTCTTCTATATTGTTATCATTGTGCCCAAATAACATAACCTGCTCATCAGATTTCTTTCAGTATTAGTTAACCTAAAAGAAAAGACATTCAATATGCAGATTCCAGTAAATCCCTCACTAACCACCCAACTCCGACAAATTTTAAACAAATTAATTAAATAGACTAAATAGAAAAATTTATATATACACGTACTTTGTCATGCTGAGTGAAGTAGTTGTTGGAGATGGTAACAGCAGTAGAAGCATGAATAACGTCAATGAGGCCATCGGTACAACGTGCAAGATAGCAATGATCAATCCAAACATGAGTAGAGTGAAATATACCAATGCCGTCTCCGTCGGCGCCGCCACGATGGCCGGCATGCACCGGACTATCCCGCACAATGCCCTTTTTACCAGGCTTACAATCATGGATGCTAATTCCATGTATAATCACATGGCTAACATGTGCAATTGTGATACAAGGTCCATATGCAATCTCCACTTTAGCTCCTCTTCCATCTATAGTCTTGTAACTATTTATCATAAGCTCATTTTTTAGTGTTATAACCATGTTTTTGGCGAAAGTAATCCATAGTGGTTTGGATTGGATAGCACCATATCTTAGGGTACCTGGTTTAGGGTTTACGGGGTCGTCCGATGGATTAGTAACGACATATATGGCACCAAATTTTCCTCCTATAGCAGCTTTGCCATAGCCGACGGCACAATCGGCCAATGCACGGCGGTTCTTGGCCCAATTTGATTTGGTACGCCAACAAGAATCAACCACATTCATTGTTTTTTTAGTAGTAGGTGCATTACTATAACTATAAGGAAGAGGTGCATAATACTCAGCTTGTAAAGTTGAGATACCCAAGAAAAGAAGAGTAAGTACAAGTGCTAAAGAAGACATGATGATTAGGTAAATTAGAGGTGAGCATACAAACTATGGGAATCGTTGATATTCGCATATATATTAGGGTGTGACAAGGTGGTGCCCACGACGATAGAATATTGAGACTAATTCTTTTTGCAAAAATTTTGGTCAGCATTTTGTCTAAGATTTTGGGGAGCATTAATAGACGTGATTGCACGAGCTTTGGATGATTGACTTTTTGAGAGATTTAATTAGTCTTTTTCATTATTTAAAAACGCTTAATTGGGATTTGACCTCTCTCTTAACTAGTAGTAATAACATTTGACTCACAAGAATAAAGTTATTTTTAAATAGCTAGTGTTCACTGAATACTTGCTTAATTATTGTGCAATAATTTAAGACAACTTGTACGGAAAGAACCAGATTTGTCTCCCTGAGTTGCGGCAGTTTCAAGGACGTGACTCCAGATTCAAATTAAATGGATTCTGAACGAATCAATATAGATAAAATTAGAAACTTGATTCGATAATAAAAAGATAAAAAGTAATTGGAAATATCGTCGATCAAGCAAAAAGGCAAAAACTGTATCAAATAGACAAACTTCTTACTATACTAATATGAACTAAAACTCAATAACAGATTGAGATAACAATTTAACACTCAAACTACTGAATTACAATGAGAAATACTGGAATGTAAAAGTAGCTAAGGATTAGAGATAAGTTGGGGAGATGGGAAGGTTAGACTCAGAGAAAGCGGTTGCAAGTAACAGGCATTTTTCTTTAACAATACGCATATTCTCAAAATAACCGATCAATCCCCTTTTTAATAGAAACTTCTTTGCGTCAAGTACTCAATCCGGATCCCAAATTAACTTGCCCTATTACTTGTTCTCCGCCTAAAAGCTCTTCTCATCAGCCGAATTGTTACTTGTGTGACATTGGATTGTGGTTGGTTCATAACAAAAAACCGTATGAAGTATACGTATTTGGAGTGTCCATCTTTGGAAAGTCTCTTGAACTTAAGTTCATTGAATGCATCTCAAAGGAACAATTAATCAGCCGTCCAGGAGATCACATTTTAAATCACAGTGTTTTGAGATTAAATGCTAACTACTACGGTTCTTTATTTCTATTAAATACGTGAAAGAAATATTCTTCAAAACTCCATGACTGCCTATGTTTATAGTAGGAGTCTATTGGCTATTGCACTTCAGAAACATAGAGAAACCATAGGAGTTGAGCTCTATTAACCTCTCTCTTTATTTTTATTTTTTTCGCTTATGGTTCCTGGCAATTTTCTTAGGAAGCTCGTGTCAAAAGCTAATTTGCATGTTATTAGGAATTTGTTTAACCAGAGGAAATTAAAAAGCGTAAAAAAAATATCGCTTCCTATTTTAGCTCCTTCAAAGCTTCAAATAAAGTTCTTAAGTGACGTGCCCAACATACATGTGAAATGATCTTGGACCAAGTAAATGGAGGTGGAGTTCTGAAACTTCCTATTCTGTCCATTTTTAAATTCAAGCTTATTCAAAAGTTGATTAAATTCTTATACTGATCTTTAATGATCCTCCAGTTGATTCTATGATGCTAATTATAAGTACTTCTTAGGATGTTATTTTACGAGAACATTGTTTACCTATAAAATGGTACAGCTGAATTTATACGTAGTTTATAGACAAGTGAAGTGAATCGATTTGATCCAAAAATAATAGATGAATTAAACAAAAATGTAAGACTTTAGCCTTGAGATTGGAATGAAACGGCAGATATCTTTAGCCCCGGGCATAGAGCTTTCGGAGGCATTGAGAATAATATAAATAAGCAAGAAAATAAAATATTATTGAGCTTTTGATAGAATACAATGTATGCTTGTCAGAAAATTCGCCGCCCTTCCAATAATGGTAGAGCTCACTATATACAATTACGCCTAGGAAATAAAGTCCTAGGATCAAGCCCCTCTTAAATGATAATTATGAGGGCCATCGAAGAATGTATAATTGTGGGCAGTGAATGACATATTCTCTATAACGGATCATGCACTTAATACTGTACAATATATTTCATTGAATGCTATCGGATGGTAGGTATTTATTTTATAATATCATTCTCTCCGATGACAAGGGAGATCATTGCCTTCGCGTTCGACTGTCTTCTTTCTTCAGCTCCACGCGTTGTTTTCTCATACGATCATTAAATATGAACATATTTTACCCCGTATAGATAGTCCCCCTGCTTTCTGGTGGCATAACTTTGTGTCGCCTGGAAGTTGGTAGAGATAGCTTTCTTGGCGGAAAATTTCCTGACCCTCTCTGAAAGGTTTCTGGCGGTTGATTAGGCGCATGTCTCTACGCATTTGACGCCCCGAACACGCGTCATCCCATGATTCAGCATCACTTTTGCCTGTTATCGAGGCAATTGTGGTCACGATTTAAGTCGTTTATTCCTTTGCTTATACAAATCAAACTTCTTCATTTACACTTCATACTTCTCCGAATTTTCTCAAATTCTCTTTGCTCAACTTGTACTTTGTCTTTAACCTTATTCTTGAGAAAATCTTTCCTTTCTTTCTGATAAAAATGGCTTCTTCTTCCAATACCCTAGTTCCTCAAAGAGCAAAGGTAAAATCGATGAGGCTGCACCTCCTACGGTGAGCACCATCATCCCAAAAAGTCTTATCACAACAAAAGACTTCGAGGAGAAGTATCCTTTCACTAACCCTCGTACATGGGTTGTTGGCGTGTATCCTTCTTCCATCTGTCGTTCAAGTATTACTGTTGTGAAGGAAGACTGTCACTGCCAGGATTTAGACACTATCGCTTCTGATCTGGCGGAGCGTATAATGACAAGCGCAAAACACAACACAAAATTAATGCTACCTAGCCAAAGATAGTATAGTTTAATTATCGTCTCCACACGGATTGGATTTAAATAGTGGTCTAGTAATTCCTGGTTTAACAGTTATTCATGATGATTAAAATTTGATTGGACTAATTACGAACTATGATTAATTACTAAAGTAAAGCAATTGACAACTGACTGCAAAGAACTCGAGTTTAGCAAAGTCGGTTTCTTATCAAAGTGAGAAATAAGGGTTTGACAGGGTAGAGTCATGATAATTATTTGGGGATTTAACTCTAGTTCAATTCACTCTAATGTTCTAGTGATTCTCATAAATTCACTCGAAGATTAGTTCAAACGTATAGTCAAAACTCCTCTCTCGATTAAATCTTAACTCGGCGAGATGAACTAATATATGCATTGTGAAGTATGCAAGCATGTGTTAATGGATTGGTCCTTAGGAAAACGTCTCTTGAATATTCTCCTAACTTGATTTAATCAACAATTCAACAAGCTCTTTCGATTACTTAAGAGAATCAATGAATTAAATCAAACAAAATAATGCAAAGATAATCACCAAGCTATTCCTCTTTCGATTAAATAACTCGACGAATAAAGTTGCAACAATTCAAAACTCCATAAACGAATTCAAGCACGAACTAGAGTTAAAATTCACAAATATTTATCAAAATACCATATCCGTCAAACCCTAAGTAAAACTACTCCATACTCATGGAAAGATTCATCACAAATAATGTTGAATAATAAGAAAACATGAATTCAATTCAAACTCGGGTGTCGAGTTGAGAAAAGAATGATGAATCCTTGTGATTTGAGTCTCCAATGCTCTTCCAATCTTATGTAGGTAAAAAGTCCTCTAAAAACGTATTCCTAGTGTATTTATACCAAGTAGGAACGACCCTGGATGAAACTACCCTATTAGAGCCGAAGTGGGAAAACCTACAAACTTTTTACACTTCATGCATCGCACTATGCTATGCAGGGTGCATAGCATTAGTGCAATTTGCTCAGTTGTAAACTCTCTTAACTTAGCTTGTCTGGCAAAATTTTGTACTGACGCAACGCACTATGCCTAGCATTGGTGTATTTTTCTGTTAGACCCAAAAACCCCAAGTCTCTGAACTTCTCAAACTTCTGACAAAATTTTGTATTAATGTGACGCTTAACCGTACGCGACCCATTAGTACATTTTGCTCTAGCCCTTGCTCTTTCTTCCAACTTTCGTATGCAACGCCGGTGCACGAGCCCCAAACGCAATCTCGGTTTAAATTTCTTGGGTTTCTACTCAAACTTCAAAGCTCCAAATTATTTGATTTAGCTCCAGAACATCTTCTTAACTGGGAATCATCTCCCGCAAAGCATGAAACACGTAATAAGTGAAAATCACCATCATTTAAGCTCAAACACGCTCAAATTGCAGTAATTACAATGCAAAATATGGCTAAAATACGTGTTCCTAGCCTACCATCATATAACCTTACCCAAGAAGGGTTTTACGTGTGTGTGTATATATATTTGTTATCTTAAAAAATCAATTGCCTTGGGTGGGAAAGAATAATTTCAAATATACCGACCGAAATTGGTCGGTATATTTGAAAATGTTTAATTAAAAATTATTTTTGTAGATAATATGCAAGTATGACCAGGTCTTGGTCAAATATTAACTAATTTCAGACCGAAATCAATCGAAATGTTTATATATTTGTTGTGGGACCACTATTTCCGTTATCAGAAATGCTTTCTTTGACTTTTGTGACCAATTTACGATTTTTTTCCGATCGATTTCGGTCGGCATTCTGTGGACGGATTTTGCGAGTTTTCTGGTAGTTAACCCATACAAACATATGTGATCATATTTTCACCAATCTAAGCTAATGGAGGACTTCTTTGTCTTTGTAGTACTATAGGCCATGCATAAAGCTTGTAGCATTAATCACATAGTAGCTTAATTATTTCTTCATATCTAACTTCAATCCATAATTGTTTATCAACTATTGTTATGAATTGTTATTTCCTGAAAATAAGAAATCAAAGAAAACGACTCGTTTATAATGTAAAAATTCTTTTTAAGAAATGAAACTGTGCTTAATTAATTTCATGCAATGTTACAATATCAAAAAGGGAAATGAGAAATACAAGAATGAAACAAAGAACTAATAATGTGGCATAGCCTTATTTGATACACAATAAAAGGAATGACTACTTATAATTAATCAGATACAAATAAAACAGTAAATTCTAGAACCAAATAAATGATTTAATCTTCCTAATTAATACTCTAATTTGCATAGCTGCACATTCCATAGACACAAGCACTGCCTTTCTGGCACTTGTTATCGCAACCCCCACAATGCCTCTTGTGAAACAAAGTGTTAACACACTGCCCTTTACAACAAGTCTCATTATACCTGCATTTCTTCCCACAAAATCCACAATTTTGTCTGTCTGTGAACACATTTACACATTTCTTCTTGCAGCAGAATGGCCCGGGGCTGCCTTTGGCACGACATATTCTAGGGTTCTTGTTACAAGTCGTTCGTTTTTGTATTGTTTTTGACTTATAATAAGGTGATTTTTGTGATAGAAAACGACTAGCCCCTCGAATGGATGACAAACTTTCATCAGTTTCATTTAAGGGGATATCAAATAATTCAGCCATTTCAGCTTCATTGTCATCTTTTAAGGGTATTTCTTCTTCTTTATCGACCGATGATGCTACTGAAAATATAGTGGTTGATGCCATTAACATGGCTAACAAACAGAAAATTTTCAAATACGTGCTCATTGCTTCTTATGATGGGATGAAAAGAATGCAAATATCAAATATTAATGTGAAATGTTTGGATGGAAATTGGAGAAGAAGGAAAGAGTATATATAGAGGAAAAGATTTGCATAGAGAAATTATTTGACTCCTGTTAGTGGAGTGGTCTTTGTTCACGGCTATGTACAATACATAAAGTCAAATTAAATAGTTAGCCAAAATTAGCCACCTCCATATAATACAATGTGTTATTAGATTTTCAGTAATATTTCTATCTGCGACTAGCTGCTAATATATTTTATAAAAGCCTCCGCATTTTAGTTGACAATGTGAAAATAAACTAGCGTATAAGATAAGAAAAATAACATTTATACGATTTCCTATCGTATTTAATTAATTAATCATGACTTAGTTTTGTTAAAATCTATGTGAATGCCCGAAGCCTTATAGCAGTATTATTTAGGCAAGGTTTTGACGTGTGTGGACTTTTATATACTATACTCCAGAATACAGGTACAGAAGCACTAAACTACGAAAGCGTATTCTATTTGACTTGCAATATATTTGAACTTAGGAGTTGACCCATTAATGTATCCAATTGTTTGAACTTCTATAAATGTCATAGGAACACATAAATTGACTTAACATTGTTACCAAATATTTATGGGCTGGCAATGAATACACGATTCTACCACTCAAACTTGCCTGATCCCCAAGTTAACACTACCTTAGAAGGATTAATCAACTGTTCAAGCATGTTACTTATATTTACTTATCATGGACAATTATTTATATTTTTCTTGTAAATGATTTGATAGTGTAAGTCTTTTTTGTACTGTCATATCGATTAAAGTTAAACTCCTTGTATACGTCTCCAATTTTCACAAGTTTTGACGCAAAGTAATTCAGTTGGAAATATATCCTGAAGATCTAAAATTACTTACGGTAAATTTGAAAAGAAAAACTACCATTAATCATATCCGTATTGCATTAATTGCTTTCTTGTGAGTTGTGAGTACCTTAGTAATTAGACAAAAGTTAAATTTGCATATGAGTAACCATCATACGTTTTCTCCGAAGTATTATTTTTTAATCCTTAAACTGAATTTGAAAACTTATTTGATCACTCATTGGAAATGTCTTTAACCTTGAATCGTTTTTGAGTAAGAATTTTGCAGGAAAGTATGTAGTAGCTAGTCTCAATTTGGTAAAAGGTAAGCTGTGAGCACTTTCTTCAAAATAAAAGTTTTTAATTTAATTCCATCAGGTAAGTACATTGATCAGTAGGATATGGGAACTACAATATAACATAATTATAACCTCATCATATGCCTAATAGGCATTTATTGGTTCAGACAAATTATTATTGTTCTCTAAACATATGAAAGTATAATTGTACTAATGGCATATATTGCTAAGTAACTATTATGCCTTCAAATCCCACAATGCCCTGCGTATTTTTTTCCAAACAAAGTCTTAACACAGAAGCCTCTGCAGCAAATCTCATTGAAGTTGCACTTCTTCCCACAAAAACCACAGTTTTCTTTGTCCATTAAAAAGTTCATGCACTTGTTCTTGCAGCAGAAGGGGCCTGGACTAGCCTTGGCGAGGCATATTTTAGGGTTCTTGCTGCATGTAAATTTGCTGCCAAATATTCTCTCATGAATTCTCCAGAAATGGAAGTTTTCCTTAGCAACAGAATTACCTGCTGTTCCTCGAATTGTTGTTTTGTGTGCTTCTTTTTTGCCAAAGCTAATTGGATCAGCTTTCACTGCTTCTGCCATATTGTTATTGTCTGCTTCTTCTTTCATTAGCATTGTTTGCTCTTGAATTGATGCTGAAAGGGTGGCAGCAAATGCCATGAAAATGGCAACAACAACTAAGATAGCTAAGTTCTTCATTATGTGAATTAGTAAAACTTTTTAAGTTACCTTAATTAGTAATTAGGGAAGTATGAGAAGATTGGATGGGTTGTGGAGAAGAAGGTGAACGGTATTTATAGATAAACTTTTGCATGGAGATATTGATTGTGTTAAGGTTCTTGATTAATTATGAAAAAAGCACGACCAACATTCTTTGGATGGAAAGATTGTGACTCACCAAAAAAAAAAAGCAAAACTGGTAGAAATGTAGAAAGTGATTGATAGATATAATACATGTTGGTTTTCCATGCAAAAATGTCACTATTTTAATTAACTACAAAGTTAACTGTAATTCACCAGAACATCTAAAAATAGTTAAAACGATCTTCTGTGATCATTAGTAAATATATATATCATGTGATTACTTGGTTTTATTCAGTGTTATATACATTGACAGAAATTTAATTTTAAGCAATTCGCAAAGAGAGTTACAGGCCCCTCTGTTATTTACTACTATAAATTTTAATACTATAATCTACCCACTGTCGTCAGTGGAGGCTTTTCTAGATTAGACAGGATATCATGTCCTTCGTTCAGACTTAATTACTCTAAATCGTAACATAGATGAGGATGCATAAATATTTCAGTAGAAAAATGTTGGATAGGTTACACACATTTCATATATATATATATATATATATATATATATATATATATATATATATATATATATATATATATATATATATAGACGTATGTATATATATATATATAGACGATTTGTCTAATGGTATATATAGCCATTTTATATATTTTAAGAAGTGATCTGTCCAATCCGCCGAACATAAGGAGGTTTATAAGAGGCTGTTCTTTCCGAGTTGTTACTCCATATTAAAGATGCATTTAAAACTTCTTTTGTTTTTTGGGATTCAAAAAATGAACATTATTATCAGTTTCAGACAAGAACATACTGTATACTAATTATGCTGTATATTATGAACTCAAAGCACAAACAATTATCTTTCGTCTAGTAACAATTTATTTCAAGGAAGCATATGACTTCATCTATATGAGAACTAAATTTGTATGGCTACACCACGTAATGCAACTTAAAATATATATTTAGTTATTTACCATACACACACAAATTATCTAATTACTAGCCAGCAATTGCGAATTTGCAACATAATTAAGCAGCAAGTCATGAATCTGCTAGCTGTTTAATTAATGATCTCTCTCTAAGCATAGTTGCACATTCCATAAGAACAGGAGCTTCCTTTCTTGCATGCATTGTTACACTTTCCACAGTGTCTCTTATTGAAATATGTATTCACACACCATCCTTCGCAGCAAATCTCTGAATACCTACACTTCTTACCACATCTGCCACAATTAAATCTATCAGTCATAACATTCACACATTTTTTTCTGCAACAATCTGGTCCAGGACTGCCCTTGGAAGCACAAACTCTAGGGTATTTGTCACATGTGTACATGTTATGACGAGGAGAAGAGCTCTTTCCTCTTTGATATGTTGCGTCAAATCTTTCAAGAACTGATTCTTGGCTAGATAGTGAAGGAAAGAGAGTAATGGTCATGGCAATTGAGAGTAGGAGAACAAGTAGGAACCTGAACGACTTCATTTTTTGAGTCTAGGGGTTTAATTAATTTGTAGATTTTTGTGACTAGCTTGCTCTATGTGAAGATGGAGGAATAATATAATAATGTGGTATTTATAGAGAGGAATATGTAGAAATATGTAAATGGTGGTCTCTATCATAGTCGTTATAGGAAAATTAAGTCAGGGAAGTTTAGCTAAAGAAGGAACGAAATTGTGCCTAAAACTTTGACATATTTTCCAAGAATAAGGAATAAGGAGATGAACCATAAAATTGTGGTACGGCACCTATGACTAGGAGACTCTATATCTTATGATGTTCTGGACAAAGGATGCTTAAATCGAAACTTCCGATCCTCTTATCGTTAAAAACTTAAAATCATAACTAATGAGAATTTTTGGTAAGTTAATGATGATCTGTGTAAAAAAATCATACATGATACATGTTTAAAATTGATGTTTGATATTGATTTTAGCTCATTGATTGATTAATACTAGTATTTTACAAGACGCTTAATTAAAACAACTAATAGGAATTTGATAAGACAATGATCGTGAAATCTAGAATTTTAGGGATATTAGATGAATATAAGAAACGAGTAGTCAAATTCCCTTATCCAGAATTTGCACCTATAATTTCGTCTGGCAAAAATTATAGTTTCGCTTTTCCAATTTATCAGTTACATGTGCACTTATAATATGCAGAGTTTTAGAGTAACACGTTCACCTTTGCCTTCGGGCCCTTGTGCTGAAATACTTGTCAATTTGCTCGGCTATATTTGCATGATACCAAAATTTATCTTTATATTTCAACTGATTTGATTGTGACATACTAACAATTTACTTGAACTATTTACATCCCTTGACTTGAATCTGATTGCTGTTATTCATAGTTCTCTAAAGTAAACTTTTAAATGTCTAAACTCTTTTCAAAAAAATTCATATTTGATGCAAGGTAAAAAAAAAAAAAAAAAAATTCCTTCCCCAAGATACTGGATCAAAATTGACACTCGTAACACAAGAACAACCTTATCCTCTGCCAAAATAATTGAGAATTAGGGAGCTGCAGCTTGAGCTAGCAAGCTCATCAATGACGGAAGCTTCGAGAGAAAGTTCAGAAAGACTGTGAGAGAAAAATGATAACCGTCATTCTATTATATTATCAGTCCACTGTATATATACAATCAACTAACTAACCAACTAGGCATAATTAGACAGCTAATGACAACTAAGCTAATGACAACTAAGCACAACTAACTCAACTAACTAACACACGTGTGTAACTAATTAAACCACGTGTGTATATATCATAAGACTCCCCTCAAGTTGCGGGGTGCAGAATGTTGAGCACACCAAGCTTGCCTTGAAGATGCAAACGTTGAGCTTGGCTCAACCCCTTAGTAAGTAAGTCTGCAAGTTGATCCTCAGTGTTCACATACACAGTCTTGACCATGCCAGTCTTGACCTTGTCACGAATGAAATGGCAATCAATCTCAATGTGTTTGATATGTTCATGGGAGATGGGATTGGCTGAGAGCTGAATGGTTGATTTACTCTCACTCAACACAGGATAGGAGCATGAATACTGACACCCAAGTCTTTAAAAAGGCCAAGCAACCAAGTGACTTCTGCAACTGCTGAAGCCATACTTCGATACTCTGCTTCAGCAGAGCTTCTAGAAACAATTTGTTGCTTTTTTTACTTCCAAGAGATAGTGAATCATCAAATTTGACGACATATCCAATGATAGATCTACGAGTGTTGGGGCAGGCAGGCCAATCAGAGTCACACCAACAACTAAGCTCATTTGTAGAACCATGCTTCAGTCAAACACCTTGGCCTGGAGAATGCTTAAGATATCTGACCACTCGAAGAGCAGATTCCTAATGAGACCTCTTGGGTTGCTGCATGAATTGGCTAAGAGTCTCGATGGCATAGCAAATGTCAGGTCTGGTGATTGTAACATACATGAGCTTCCCTATAAGTCTCTGATAGGCCGAGCATCATGTAGTAATGAATCTCCTTTGGCACTTGTTGCTTTGTCATGTTCTACAGTGGTGAGTTTTAAGTTAGGACTCCATAGGAGTAATAGCGGGCTTGGCTCCACTATGCCCCTATTCAGAAACCAACTCAAGCAGATACTTTCTTTGATTTAGGATAACCCCAGACTAGGACCTTAGCACTTCACCTAAAAAATATTTGAGTTCACCCAAATCTTTGAGTTTGAACTTCTTATGCAAGACTTGTTTTGCTTGATTAATCAAGGCTTCACTACTGCCTGTAATTAGCAAATCATCCACCTATACCAGAATCACCACAATATCAGCCTATTTGCGTAGAGTAAATAAAGAGTATTCATGACTGCTTTGAGAGAAACCTGCTTCTAATAGTGCATCTGTCAGTTTGATGTTCCATTGCCTGGATGCTTGCTTAAGTCCATACAATGACTTGAGCAACCTGCAAAAAAATTTCCCCCTACTTCCTAAAGCCTTCTGGTAGTTCCATATATACTTCCTCACATAGATCACCTTGTAAGAAAGCATTATAGACATCCATTTGGTATAGAATCTAGCCTTTTGAAACTGCTAAGGCAATCATTGATCTCACTGTTACCATTTTGGCAACAGGTAAGAATGTGTCATGATAATTGAGCCCTTCTTGTTGACTATAACCTTTTGAAAAAGTCTAGCCTTAACCTTTCCACTTCACCATTGGCTTGGTATTTAATTTTACATACCCATTTAGAGCCAACAGTATTCTTTCCTGCAGGTAAGTCAACCACCTTCCAAGTCTTGTTATCTTCTAATGCTTGAATATCCTTTTGCATGGCCTTGATCCATGTCCCATCCTTAACTGCTTGTTTGAAGGTCTGTGGCTTTACCAGATTAGAGAATTTTCCAGATAACTATGGTAATTTTGAGTAGTATGTCCATATGTCAAGTGATTAGCCAAAGGATACTTGGTAGATGCCTTACTTGAAGCTACATAATCCTTCATACAAATAGGTTCTTTGAGCTCTCTTGTGCTCTTTCTAAGAGGCACATGTGATGCTGGAATAGTGGTTTTTTGAGATGATTGATCTTGCAATGACTATGTGAGGACCGCATGGTGATCATGTGGTGACTCTTCACGCATTGCCTCCTCAGTCTGGGCAGTTGTATCATCTACTTGATGTGTTGAATTTTCAGTGACCAATGTATATGATCCTCTATGAGATCATTGTTGGTTGTGTCTTTGCTGATGTAGATTGGGTCTAGTGGTAGATATTGGGAAGCATGCATACTCAGTTCAGGATCCAGTGGACAATCAGCTAATGGTGTGGAAGCAAAAGGGAACTCTGATTCCCTGAATACTACATCCCTGCTAACAAAGAACTGTTAGAACTCAATTCCATCAGCACATAGCCCGTTTGTCTTTCAGAATACCCCATGAGCACTGCAGGATTTGCTCTTGCAGCAAATTTGTCACCCTGGGCACCACAGTAGCGCATAAACAACTTATCACTCTCAAATGTCCTAAGAATGGAGATCTGCCATATAATATTTCGTATGGACTTTTCCCTTTGATGGCTGGAGATGGTGTTCTGTTGATCAGATAGATTGTTGCATACATACAAACACCCCAATACTTTACTATCATATGAGATTGGAATCTTATTTCCCTTGCTACATCTAGTATGTGTCTATGTTTTCTCTCCACAACACCATTTTGTTGTGGAGTGTGAGTACAACTACTTTGATGTATTATTCCAAGTTCTTGTAACAGATCATTACACTGAGAGTTAAAGAAATCAGTCTTATTATCAAATCTGACCTTTACCATTGTTCCAAATTGGTTTTTTACCATTTACAAAAAACTTTTGATAGCAACTATTGCTTCTGATTTAAGCTGCAACAAGTATATCCATGTGTATCTACTAAAACCATCCACAACAATTAAGAAGTAGTATTTTTTATCAAATGTAGCAACCTTATAAGGTCCCAAAAGGTCCATATGAACAAGAGACTGTGGATAGTCAGCTCTAGACTCACTAGTGGGAAAAGTTAGTCTAGTCTGTTTAGCCAGTGAACACACAATACATTTATTCAACAATTCACTATCTACAAGTCTTCCTAACCCCAAAGTCTTCATTGCTCCAGTTGAAGGGTGGCCAAGCCTTTTGTGACAAAGACTTCAATCACATTCTTTTGTGGGTATTTCTAAACCATGTATCCCTTCCTTATTGATGTCTCCTGCTCCCTTGTATATGTACAGTCCAGTATTTTCTCTACCAATCCCCTTCACCCTGCTAGTGAAGAGATCCTGAAACAATACAAAATCAGGGAAAAAATTCACAGAACATGAAAGTTGCCTAATAACTTGGAGACTGATAGCAAGTTGAATTTGAAATCAGGAATGTAAAGCGCATTGTCTACTGCTTCTCTTCCAAATAGGAATGCCTGACCAATACTGGAAATCTCAATTTTGTTCCCTGTTGGAAAATGGACTTTATCTTAGATTATTTCTTGGTCTTAGGTCATCATTTAATACCTTTTCAGTAGCTGCTATATGACGAGTTGCACCAGAATCTATGATCCAGTCTTTTGTAATTGTGTGTGACATCAAACTAACAGTCATACCTGCCCTGTTAGCTTGACTATTTGATTGACCATCAAAGGTTTCTTTGTTCAACAATCCTAGAATCTGCTTGTATTGCTCCTCTTTGAAGTACGGTCATTTCCCAACAAGAGTGTTTTGCAGATCGCTTCCTAATGTGCCTTGTGCTGAAGCAGAAACATTATTAGCAGCATTGAAAGGTTGTTGGTTAAAAGGTTGTTGTGTACCACGACCAAACAGTCTTCCAGGATTACCGCTTCCACGACCATATTGGTTCCCAGTAGTGTTAGCATTATTGAATCTCTTCTTCCCCTTAAAATCCTCTGGGTATCAAATGATTTTATAGCAATTTTCCTTTGTGTGGCCTCTAAGTCCACAGTATTCACATTGCTGAAATGCTTTTTTACCTCTGTAATTCTGATTTTTACCAACTTGCATAGCAATTGGATCAGTTTTATCACTTGTAGACCCTAAACTAGGAGCATGTTGTGGATCATCCTCAATTACCATAGCATACACTTGGTTAATAGTAGGCTCTTCAGATTTCAAAAAAAAATTCCTTCTAGCTTGGTCATAAGAGTCATTCAAGCCACTGAGGAACTGCAACAACCTTTGTTGCTGAAGATGCTCAACATACTCCTTTGAATTTGGAGTAGGTGCTAAGGCATAATATTCATTCCAAAGGGTCTTTATCTTAGTGAAAAAGACTGAGATAGAATCAGTACCTTGTGACAAATTATTTATGGCTCTGTGCAGCTGAAAAATCCTCATGCGATTCACCTTGTCAAATCTCTGTCTCAAATCTTCCCAAACAAGGTGTGCGTTGGATGCATAAGCAATTCCACTAAGAAGCTATGTGGATACCGTGTTCATGAGCCATGAAAGGAAAATTGCATTACAAGTTTCCCATTGTTCCTGTAATTCTTCCAAGCATGACTCATTGGTACAGGTAACAGTCACAAAACCTAATTTCTGCTTCCCTAGAAGAGTAATCTTCATTGTTCTGCTCCAGAGGTTGTAATTCTCAGATCTTATAAGTTTTACTGGGATTAAAACTACTCCTGGAGTGTCAGATGGACCAAGGTATAGTGGATGTGTGTAAGAAATCGCCGATTCTGCCATAGTTGAAGTGAGGTGATTGAACAAGAGGAATTCACAATTGATTCACAGATTGAATGAATCTGCTAGTAAAAAACAATTCGCGTGCTTGATCTTCATTGCCCGCTCTGATACCATGCCAAAATAATTAAGAATTAGGGAGCTGCAGCTTGAGCTAGCAAGCTCATAAATGGTGGAAGCTTCGAGAGAAAGTTCAGAAAGACTGTGAGAGAAAATTATAATCGTCAATCTATTATGTTATCAATCCATTGTATATATACAATCAGCTAACTAACTAACAAATTAAGCATAATTAGACAGCTAAGCTAATGACAGCTAAGCACAACTAACTCAACTAACTAATACACATGTGTAACTAATTAAGCCACATGTGTATATATCATAAGATCCTACCATTTGTTTGTTTTTTCATTTTAAAGCTTAAAAGTACCAAATCGAATGGATGAAGGTGTTAAAGTTACACATATACTATTTGAATTGTATTAAGAAACTTAGCTCAAAGTAATAATTTAAAGTAAGAAAATAGACAAGAATGTCGGGAGCAAGAGATGAGAGATTCTTATTTCTTACATGTATTCAAGTGTGTATAATAGCACTTCTCATTCTCTATTTATAGTATTGCATAGAGGTATACAAGAATGTCATAAACATGACATTAAACATTTGAGATCATGGAGAAAGATCATGGGGAAGTTATGGAGGTATGAGAATTACAATCATAACTCCATAAGTATTGGAGTAGTGGGAGTTATGGAGATAATGGAAAATAGTAGTGGGTATTACTCCTTCATGAGTTATGGACATCCACCATTAGACAATTATTTATAACACTCTCCCTTGGATGTCCATAGATAATGTGCCTCTTTAAGACCCTACTTAGAAAAAACTCTATGGGAAAAAATCTTAGTGAAGAAAAAAGAGTACACATATCTTGTAATACGCAGTGTTTGCTGCCTCATTAAAAACCTTGCTTGGAAAACCCAGTAGGATAAAACCTCAGCTACGGGAAAAAAGAGTGCAACACGTATGTGCCTCCACCTGATGAAAACATTACTTTATTTCTCAAATGAATTCCAAGATTGTATAACAACTTCTCTAATATTGAGAGCGACAATGCCTTGTGAAGAAGTTTGTCAAATTATCACTTGAACAAATTTGTTGAACACCGATCATGTCTGAAATAGAACTTTGGTGAAATATTCTTTATTTTGTCTCCTTCAATAGTCCTTCTTTCAATTGAGCTATACATGTAGTATTGTCGTCAATTTAATTGGAATATTATTGATATGGCAGTATCCTCACAGACAAGTAGATTATTTGAACAACGAACTATGCCTACATTTGTTTAACTAACCAAACTGTAACGACCCGACCGGTCATTTTGCGTTCTAGAACCCCGTTCTCCTAAATGAGACTTCTTGTAGTTGCTTTTACTGATTTATGACTTGCGGGGACGGGTGGTGAGAGGTTTGGAGGAGTTTGGAGTGGTTTAGGAACACTTATTTCCTTAAAGTTGGCCTTTATGGCTAAGTTTGACTTCGGTCAACATTTTTAGCAAACGACCTTGAAATCGAGATTCAAAGGTTCCGGTAGGTTTGTATGATGATTTCGGACTTGAGCGTGTGTTCGGAACGGGTTTTGGATGACCCGGGGGCATTTCAGCGCGTGTTCGGAACGAGTTTTGGATGACCCAGGGGCGTTTCGGCGCCTAATAGTGAAATAAGGTTTCCTTAAGTTCAAACTTGAGGTTTGGAACGTGTTTTTGTGTTATCGAGGTCCAAACGAAATTTCGAGACAGGAAATAGTTCCGTTATGTCATTTATGACTTGCTCGCAAAATTTGGTGTCTTTCCGAGTAGTATAGGTAGGTTCGGCGTATTGAAAGCGAATTCAAGAACTTAAAGTTCTTAAGTTTGATCCGATAGGATTTGGGGTATGATTTTTAGATTTAGCGTTGTTTTGAACGTTCCGAAGGCTCGAGCGAGTCCGTATTATGATTTAGGAATTGTTGGTATATTTGGACGGGGTCTCGGGTGGGCCCAGATGCCATTCGGGCATTGAGCGAGGCAAAAACCAGCCTTAAATGACTGCTGGTCCACCAGATCTGGTGCGACCGCACTTGCGGAAGGCTAGTCGCAGGTGCGAGATCGCTTCTGCGGTCCCAGCCTCGCAGGTGCGACCTCTGAGGGAGCTGCCTATTTTCGCATATGCAGACCCCTTTTCGTAGAAGGGGAGCCGCAGGTGCGGACTCCGCTCCGCAGGTGCGAAGCTAGGCCCCCTTCCCCTTCTCCCGGGATGCGAGATTTTTCTCGCAGATGCGAGACCGCGGTGCATTCCTCGATCCGCAGGTGCGAAAAACTTGTAGGCAGTGAGCTTCGTTTTAAATACGGGACTTAGCCATTTTTTAACACTTTTCTTCGTCTTTGAGCGATTTTGAGAGCATGCAAGGAAGATATTCGACCTAGCTACTGTAAGGTAAGTAATTCCTACTATAAATTAAGCTTAATACTTAAATTCTTAGGTAGATTAACACATCAAATTAGTGAAAATCATGGGTTTAGAGTAAAACCTAGGTTTTTGACAAAAATGAGAAATTACCAAGAAATTTGTTATGGAATCATACAAAAACTATATAATATTGATCCTTAGGCTATGGATGATAGTTTCCTTCGAAAAGTTCCGGAATCCGAACATGTGGGCCCAGGGGTGTATTTTGAGATTTTGCAATTTAGGTTGAAATAATCATTTAAATAGAGGAATCTCATACTTTTGAGCATATGTTGATTTATTTATGCTATATTTGACTAGTTTCGAGTCCTTGGGCGACGAATTTGGAGTTTCGGGCGTATTCTTGACCCGGGAAGTAGACTTGACACGAGGTAAGTCTCCTTTCTAACCTTGTAAGAGGGAATTGTCCCCATAGGTGAAGTAAATGATTATGTGTTATTATTTGTGGGGACTACGTACGTACGAGGTGACGAAAGTCCGTGCGTAGTGACTATTCTTGCTATGTCTGGGTAGTTAGGTTCACACCATGCCTTGTGAATTTCATTAAATTGAACTATATGCCTTGTGATTTCATTGTGTGCAACTTTGTTTCAAGAGATCCTAGAACTTGGTGTTTTTAAACGAATTGTCACTTTGGAAAGTATTTAAAGAGAATGTTGTATTTGCATGCGACCGCTTCGCAATTTATATTCCGCGAGCGGAGTGATTCTTTCCACTACTCTCATGGGAGCGGGCCGTACGCCACGACAGGTTAATAGATGCATCTATGGTTCGCGTCGTTCGACCTTTCGGCAGTGCACAATTATTGTTATCATGTTGGCCTAGGCCGGTTGTCCTTAATCCTCTATGTTCATGCTATTTGCTTGATACTTTTATGACTATTGAGCTGTTGAATATCCTGGGAAAAAAATGAACTGAAAAACTTGTAAATTGGTGTTTCACCTCGTATTAGATTTTGATTACGGTTCGATATTTATTGTTTTACTATCCATGCTTACTTGTTGTCCTCTTTAAAAATATTACTTAAATTTACTGATTGGACCCTAGTAAGTGTCAAGTCGACCTCTCGTCACTACTTCTTCGAGATTAGACTGGATACTTATTGGGTACATATTTTTATGTACTCATGCTACGCTCTGTACTTAAGTACAGGTTCTGAGGCAGGTGCATCTGGGTATCAGGTCGAAGCTCGTCCCTGAGATATACCTGGTTTAAACTTCACGGCGAGCTACTCCTCTTGACGATCCTCAGCAGCACTACGAAGTCTTCTTTGTTATTCCTGTCTACTCCTTCTCAGACGGTAGGATAGTCTTTTACATCTTTTGTTTTACTCTACTAGTATGCTTGTAGACTTGTGACACTAGTTCTTGGCTCACACGTTAGTAGACATTATTTTGGGATGTAAATATTAAATTATGACTTGTATGGCTATTTATGTTTAAGATTGCCTAAGTTATCCGTTCTTACTTAATGTCTTAAAACTAAATCAAGTAAGTGTTGAAAATGTTTTGGTAAATTACATGAAACTCACTAGTAGATTGATGTTGGCTTTCCTGACTACGGTGTTGGGCGCCATCGCAACCTGAGTTAAGATTTGAATCGTGACACAAACCTTGACAATAATTGTTAAAATAAACAAATCTTTATTAAGGATTATATATATAACACTAATTGTATTTCAATATCTCCACATATGAGTAAAACTTTATGTCGCTAGCATATTGTTATACTCATGATTATAGCAAGATGCATTAGTGCGGCTATTGCACTAGACATAAAAACAAATCATGTACGCCATGATTGCTCTAATCCACATTGGATTTGCAGAAGCATTATTTAATATGTTTCTTGGGAACCTTAATATACTTCAAAACAGTTAAATCCTTCAAGGATTTTCATTATACGCATATTAAATGTAGTGTCAAAATTAAAACCTGAAAACGATTTCATCCACCACAGAAGAACATATCTCCATATAAATAATGCCAGGATATTTACGAAAAACCTTGTGCCACAAGTCGCCTTTATGTCTATCGACTTGATTTTTCATTTAACTTTCAGGTGTTGGGACTATCCGTCCAACTTCACATTTTTCAGGTGAAGTCAATTTTTATTGCATATTTTTCATTTGCCAATCATTTATCTGTCCAAATTTCATGACATATTTGAGCTCAAGATCCTCGTCAATATTAAAAATATTGAGCGCTACAATATATTAACAACATCGTCGACGATCATTTTGCATCGGTTCCATAATCACTCAATAAAGACATAACTTATCTAGATCCCATTATTTTCAGGTACCTGAGCCTCTCCCATGAGGTCTTATAAAATGTTATGTTGTGGTGCTCTTATAGAGTGATTCTCCTTAATATGACCATCTTGATCATTTTTTCCTCTCCTTCGTCGACGAGTTTTATCTTTGGAACTGATTAGTCTATTACGCTTATGCGTTCCATAAAATCTGTCCATCATGGACTTTATTCTATTTGGAGCATTAGCAGCTGAAATATAATGCTTAGCTTTGGGTCAGCAAATGCCCCTGGTAACATTTTGCAAGTAAATTATCACTTGAACTTCAAGTTCACATTTTCTTATATGAGGATCTAGATATACTCATAATAATTCATTCCACGTATCACTTTTTCAGCTGCCCATTTTCTCCCCCTAATGTTGGGATCACCAACACATATCCCAACCTTCTTTGAGAACACATCTTTGTGCATTGTGGTGGGATAATCAAATCATATAGCACATACATAATTCTAGATGAAATTATTTGGTTCCTGGTGTTGAACCAATTGTGATGGGGAGAATTTATCATAACTTGGCTGGACGCATACAAATACTGATGTACATTATAAAATACATCTCATACCAAATATCTATTGAGATTTTTGTTCTGATAACCAATGATTTAGCTATAATTGGAGGCATACAATTTCTGCTAAACTGACTTGGATGTAAACCAGAATTATCAAGATAAATCGTCATAATTTACATTTTGGAACTGTACTCTAATAATTTAAGCAAGCAACCATACAAAATTAAGTGCATAACAAACGCGCATGTGACCATACAGTAGATGCATCTATTAAATCATATAATAGTAAACGGTACACATGACATATGACTAGGCCCATATATATATATATATATATATATATATCACCTTCTATTCGTTCCAGAAATCAAGGGATTCAATCTCAACATTAACTAGTATATCATGAGAATAAGAAGCACAAGAGAATTCTTGAAGAATCTTCTATTTCTTCAATATATGCTAGTATGAATTCTCAATCAATTTTTTGCATCATAATTGAACTGTGATGGCCAATCGATCATGCCAACAAATATTCGTTTCAGTAAGCCTCTAGTTTACTTGTGGCAAGTGATTCCATCATCATGTTTATACTTGTGTAGTACAAATAGAAGGAAAATCGGGTAACCTTTTATATTTACCTGGTACGATTATAGTAATATGAATATATTCAATCTTCCTTTCATTTATAGTCTCAATACGCCAACCATTTTGGCTAATACATTTGAAACTCAAAAAGTTTCTTTTGAGACTTACTACAATATCAATGTCATGAAAAATTTCATTCATCCGGGTAATAATAAATTAGCTCTTTTGGAGCTCTTAATTGAGTAGTACAAGACTTTTTTCTCACCATCCATATGGTGAATGTCTCCTTCATGAAAAAAATTATATCATAATAATTATCATGGTCAAAATCATTTCTTGCTTTACTTTTGCCTTTAATAACTTTTTATAAGATATGGCAAAATATTTTTTTGGCGTACCACATGTACGCGACCAATGACATATTCATGTAACCACATTATAAATATTCATTATATTTATTTCTCTCAAACCTCCCTCAGAGGTGAGTTGTGGTATTTATCCGACCATAAATAAACACATTATTATGCATAATCTTTATCACATATATATTTCACATTCAATTTCAGGAATGAATATGCATTTACAATGCTTATCACAAGTCACATTTTCAAGGAATGGACTATAATCATTTGAGTGTGTCTCGTATTGACAGACCATATTGATAGATGTTTCCTTCACTTTTGAAGGATTATTTTGAGAACTCTTATTGTTCTCCTTTTTACAATTACCATGACTATTATTATTTTGATCTTTGACACACCCACGTTCATTGGTCAACCACTTGTCTTCATTTGGACTTATTATGCACCTCTATCACGTTCACTTCAAGAATGAAGCAGATCAAGTGGGACAAGCTTCATGATTTTTTCATGAAAAATACATTATTTTTCTTTAATCATCATTATATCATCAGTATGATGCATTGAGACTCATAACTAATGTCTTACCCATATAAAGGCATGTTAGGTCATAATGAGTTGTGACTCGAGCCCAACTCTTATCATAATGGTGCACCAGAACTCAAATTCGATATCTTATTCTCATTGTGTGATGGGACTTGAAACCCACTGTCTTAGCCTCAACCAATGGCATAATAGGCCAAACTGCAATGAGACTTACCCTCGAGCCTTTAGGGCTTATTATTAACAGTGCTCATTGAATCTGATTTCATAATTTTTCTTCATCGCCTCAATAAAGTAATTAGTGCAAGCAAATCTGAAACTACAAATCATGCAAATACACCTGAAATTACCGTTTTAGAATACTGGATGACATGGTAATATTAAAGTATAAACAATATGGGCAAAGGGGAATAGACCTTATTGCCTCAAATGTGATATGTAAAGGGATTATCACTAATTAACCATTCTAGTGGAAGCCTTCTTGCAAGACTTATTAGAAAACAATGGACCCATAGAAGTAACCTCTAAATGTAGGTAAAATAAATTTTGACACAACAAGCAAGATTAAAAGAAAAGTCAAAGACATTTTTTTCAACTACATTAACTATAAATCATATGAGTGAATAAGTCCATTTGTCATATTTGTAATTTTGTATGGACACAAAAAATTTACCTGATCCTCAGCTAATGTGTTTGAAAAAGAATATGGTTATTTGTCTTAGTAGTATATAAATCATGAGATATAAACCAAGGTCTGGCATTTTTTAAGAAAAAAATACTTTCATAACTGAACCAAATCATCTCAGTTGTATCAGAAAAGCAAATGTAACACTACTTTAGAAATCCATGACAATTCAATCAGAAGCAGATAAAGTCTAAAGAATCATATCCTTGTGTAATGATTTCATTGCATCAAATTCTCTAACGTTACTTCATGTTTTATTGAATAAAAAAAAATATGAAATCATGTTTAAATTAGCAATTAATGGTGATAACGTGTTAACACGCCAAATAAAAGTTAAAGTGATACTATACAGAAGATATTACTTAACTCACCAACGACATGAAATGTCAATTTATCACTTGGTCAAAAGCAGTTGTAGCGGCTCAACATTGCTGGTGGCCTAAAGCAAAATTTTGATGAGAGGCCTTAATTCTTTATTTGATTGAAGTGTATTTTCCTAACTTTTTTAGATACAAAATTATTAATGATTTTCTTATAATCGAGTTATTCTAATAATTCTTTTCAACTAATAATACAACTAATCTGATCCATTTAGCTCCTCGTGAGACATTGTTGATCCTATACAAGATTTTGTCAATTTTAATATGGAAAAACTTCTTTCCCCGGATGCAATTGTCATAGTTCTACTTTATTCTATATATAAGGAATATAGGCATTAGGAAAAAAATGAAGTCTTGTTATCTTATTAAGCATATCCATAAGATTCTTATCTTCTACCTGTAATATTTTCTTTCACACTATATAATTTGAAAAATAAGCCAAAACTTTATTTTGTATATAAAAATTAATTTATATAATTACAACTAATGAAATATGGGCCCCCCAAATTTGGGGGTCTAAAGCCACCGCTTGGATTTCTTTACCCTTAAGCCGGCGTTGGTTGTAGTTCCCATAGAAGACTTTTGTCTCTTATAGGAAGTATAAGAAGAATATAGCAATTCATGTTCATAACGTATTAAGAAATTTAGCTCAAAATAATAATAAAACAAGAAAATAGACAAGAATACAGGCAGCAAGAGATGAGAGATTCTTATTTCTTTCATGTATTCAAGTGTATAATATCAATTCTCATCCTCCGGTATACAAAGAATGTCATAAACATGACATTAAACATGACATTAAACATTTGAGATCATGGGGAGGTTATGGAGGTATGAAAATTATACCATAACTCCACAAGTATTGGAATAGTGAGAGTTATAAGAAGAGTATGTGAGTATTACTATGGACATCCACCACTAGATAATTATTTATAACAAATTGAGATTTTTTGTCATATTAAACTTTTGGTATACTAGATTTTTTTTTCCCGTGGAACGGGGCTCCAATTTAATTTGGAATTTAAATTATAATTAGAATTGGAGGAATAAATTTAAACTTTTTAATTTTTTTTTAGAGATGTGGAGTCCATCTATGTCCAATTGTCAATTCATCAGTGACTAGCATATTGGAGACGAATCATGATTAACATCAAGATTGAATGGACTTAAAAATATAACACGAGTAGTAAATTGAGCAATTTCAAATAGTGCAAGTACAAATTTGACATTTTTTCCGTAAAAAAATATGTAAAAGGGGTATATGGTTGAAATTTATATTTCGGAGAAATGCGTATTAAAAGCCACTAATAAATTTCGAGCAAGATGAACAATCTAGAAAAATCTGTGGAAGAGGAGACGAGGAAAATCGAGGAAGAAGATTTATCAAGTGCAGTGCAGGCGACGGACCCGTTAGATTCAGGAATGGCTGCTGCTTCCGCCACCGACGGGGTCGCTGCGTCGGCACTACGGTCGGTACTTCATCGGATTCAACACGCCGCCGAACGCTCTGGCCGTAGATCGGACCAAGTACGGCTGGTGGCTGTAAGCAAGACGAAGCCGGTATCTCTTGTCAAACAAGTTTACGACGCCGGTCACCGTTCCTTCGGTGAAAATTATGTCCAAGAGCTCGTTGATAAGGCTCCTCAGGTAAAGGTTCTATGCTCGTGTGTGATTGCCTCTACATAATTTAAGCCTGTACTTATATGATTGATTGGTTTCCCTGATTTAATTGTTCTAGTTTGACTGTAGGAATCACCCTATTAATGTTTATTTCAGTCCAATACTAATAATTTACGAAAATTAGGGGTTCTCTAAATCTAATCCTGCACTGCCTAACTAGTTTTATCTCAGTTAACTGGTATCTCCAGTGGGAATGTTTTGCTTCCATTGTATTCTTTTTTAGCTAAGTATGGATAAATTGTAAGAGATTTTAGATTTTTTGGAACAACTGCCCTTCATATGGTTTTAGGTCTTTTTAATCGAGGAAAGTGGTTGGGTTTAAAATTAAATCTTTGTCCGTTTGTTGTTTAGGATACTCCGAATGTATAGGATCATGAAGCTTTTGACCAGTAACTTTGATTTTCTTTCTGAGTGTCGCCAAGAGATGTTTGCTTTGATAATTTTGTAATTGCTCGCTCTTGCTCATGCATATTGTCCACTTTGCCCAATTGACCTTACTGATTTGTCCCTTGAGTAAGTGACCTACTGCTCCAATGTGGGTTCGCCGAAGGTGTCATATGCACTCCTTCAAAAGCTCGCTAGCTGATAAATCTGCCAACTATTCCAACAAAAAGATATTACTCCATTAAAGCGGTACTTGAATCTAACGAAGAAATGACTTTTAGAAATATTGCCTGTATTGCCAAAGCTAGAGAGGAAAGTGGCTATTTGGTTCTTTCTCAGGATGGTCTTCAACAGAAAGAATGGCCTTTATTTATAGAAGTGCATGCCCACATTAAATGTTGTGTTGCGTCGTGATGATGATGCATCACAGGACTTTGGGGTCATGATGTGTCACAAAACTTTGGGGCCTGATGCCTTCGTGAAGAGAAGCATGACACACCGCAACTGTGATGTGTCGTGAAGTGGTCGTGATTCGTCGTGAAGAAGAGAATGACGCGTCGCAACCATCTTGTTTTTCCCCTTTATTTGCTTTATTCATGGTATTTTTTTCCTGCAAAACATTGTTAGAATATTATATAAATTCCTTATTTCAATAGTGTATTAAGTATATAATATGAACATCTTTTATTCATCTGAGAGAGAGAGAGAGGGGGAGAGTATTTTTTTCATAAGTTGGTTGTATTTGTAATGTGGGCCATTACAATATGAAGTATTGTGTTTCAGATGAGGTGTTTATACTGCTTTCCTTTGGTAAAATGCAGCTTCCAGATGATATAGAGTGGCATTTCATAGGGAATTTGCAGAGCAATAAAGTGAAGCCGCTATTAAGTATGTTCTCTTTTCTTCCTTCACTATTCCTTCTCCTATCCTTTTCCTTCCGAAACAGTAAGGTGAAATGTACATTTCTTTGAAAATATGTTGAGGATGAAGCAGGAAATCATACAAAATTGTGATTACTGGACAAGTTTTGTAAGAGAAATAAGGGGAGGATATCTTTTCTTTTGGCATGCTGTTGGAGGGCAGGGTTGCTCAAGAGTTGTAAACTTTATCTGGTGAATAGTAACATGCTTGCTTCACCAAATTTTGGTTACATTATGTACTGCAAATATTTCAAAAAACATTAGAGTCGTGAAACATTTTGCCTACACTTGCATCAGTTAGACAAGTGAACATTTTGCCTTCACTTGCGTCAGTCAGACAAGTGGACAATAAGTTTCTATCTCCTTTCTGATTTAGCATGCATGACATAATAACGGTAATGAAGAGTTTGAGCCATTCTTTTGTGCAACTGGTATGGAGCTTATAATCAATCTCCTCATCTTTGTTTTTTTCAGCTGGAGTGCCAAATCTTGCTATGGTGGAGACTGTAGATGATGAAAAGGTAATTAACATTTAACACATACTCCACTAGTAGTTTATCTCCTCTAAATAGTCTACAGGGTAACTAATACTCCCAGCTCGAAAAATTATGTTATGCAGTTTGATTGAACATAAGAGCTAGAAGCTATCTTACTCATATTACCAGTTGTAGTAAGAAGGAAATAAAACCAGTTTTAGCAAGATGAAAATTGGGATTTTAAGTGAATTTAAATTACGGAAACTTGTGGAGTTGTTATTAAATATGTATGGATTCCAAAGTTCTCTGTCCATGCCTGAAAAGCTGTCTAAAGTAGTTCACATCTAGCATGAGCTAGCATAGGAAAAAAATATATTCAACCAGTGTTATTAAAAGCCATCGCTTTGTTTTTTAAAGCGATGAAGCAATGCGAAAGCAAGGTGTTATCAATTCACAGTGAAGCTATGCGCTTTAGAGAAGTGTTCACTTCAAGAGTGGTACAGAAAGTGAATTTAAGGAGAATTGATTGCTTCTTTGAATTTCAACTTTGTGGAGTTGGTTTAATTTCTACATAATTGTATATTAGACGTAAAAATTAGCTATTTTAATTGGAGTTAACTTTATTGTACTAATTTCTTAGATATTTGACATTTTTAATGTCTTGTAAATTGCACGCTCATTTCTCGCTTTCCGCTGCAAGCCCTACGGACCTTGTCATTTTTTGCGCATTTCGCTTTTGAAAATACTAAGCGGGCGTTTGGACATAAGAATTGTGAAATTCCGGAAAAAAGTGAAATTTGTTTTCAAGTTGAAAATGGTATTTGAAAATTAGAGTTGTGTTTGGATATGATTATAATTTGGAGCTATTTTTGAATTTTTGTGAGTGCTTTGAAGTGAAAATTTTGAAAAATAACTTTTTGGAGTTTTTCAAATTCCAAAAAATTTCCAAAATTTAACTTCAAGGGAAATTTGAAACTTTCATCGCCAAACATTAATTCACAAAAAAGGTGAAATGGCCAAATGGGCCCTGAATATAAGAATATCCTTCTGAGACGAAGTGGATTAGGGGGAAGTTTCTTGTCTGCTTCGTTACATTCCATGAAATGAAGTTTCTCGGACGTGCTTTGAGGAATAAATTGATAACAATTGGTTTCTTTAACCTGTTTATTTATTATACCTCTTCGAGGCTGCGTAATTTCTCTTATTTTTTAATAAGGCGCTTTGAGTCTCTGTAAATGGAACACAGCTAAGCGATGACAAGAAGCCCAGTCTATGTTCCCGTCTATTCTTTCTTTCCGCATCGGTGAAGGACTAGGTTCCTCCTTTCTTCGTTTTATTTCCTACATTTTTCATCTCGATAAACATTTTATCCGCACTCCTTGATGGACGAGGAGATTCCCTACAGTAATCTGCATGTGAACAAAGCTTGTTGCCAAATGTGGGAGAAGTTTTGGGTCCAGGGTTCACCAAATTATCTCGATGTAATATAACCAACTTTATGAAGAATACGTTTTAACCTCAATGCCTATTGAATATGAGATTGTAATGGTTGCAAAGCTCTGAAGGCATACTTCCTTCTGAACTGTCCCAATTAATATTGGAGAGTTTTTAATCCTTTGATTCTTCTCTTCATTCTTGCTTTCTTAAACATACCACTGATGGACACCTTTGATGTTCTTGAATTAGGATACTAGAAGTTATTATATGAAAATTTTGATTTTGTAAGATGTGAAACAGTGAAAGTCTTCCAATTCATGAATTAGTGAGTAATTCCGAAGGATGAAATGCCGATTGATGACTTGAGAATGCAGTATCATGCCTTAAAACCTGTGCGTATGTTAAGCGATTAGATGCTATAAAGCTATACTCGAGACTAGGGATGTCAATGGATCTTTAAAAACGACTAAACTTAACCTTATAAAACCGATTATTAGGTTTTTTTAATTAAAACCGCAGGTTTTTATATAAATCTATAACCGTACCGATAATTAAGGTAGATTTTTAATTTCACAAAAATAAATTGAAAAGATACCAAACCGTACCGAATAATTTTATATAAGAAAAAATATTTTATATATTTAGCTTAAAAATAACAAAATATTAATTTTTTCCTCGGGCCTTGTGATTATGAAAACATTTACAAACCAATAAGTAACTAAAACCCAAAGTCTCGACTTCCATACCTATTATGCTACTCCTACTAAAACTAAATTAGTTCTAGCTAGCATCTTGAGCAGCAAGCCGCAAGGTATTCCAACAATTTTGAGTAGCAAGCTATAAGGTATTGAATATCTCTCCTCTTGTATGATTTAGATTTTTCTTACTGGATACTTAATCTTCTAATAGACTATTATTGAGTCCCATCTTGACTAATATATTCGCACTCGTGTGATCTATATTTATTTTATCTTTGCTTAATTTCTCTAATGATGTAGTAGAATGATAGGATGAATCTCTGTTCTGGCTAAGTTTCATATTCTCTTGATTTGTCGTTTTAAATAATAAAATATCCGAAGAATTTTGTCGAAGTCCTAAGCAAGTGCGTAATATCGAGTTCTAACTTCTGTTAGCGACTCTTGACATTATAAGAAAAATATCGAAAATTAACAGAATCATATCGATACCGAAGAAAAAACGATATGATTGGCACGGTTTCAAAACGTCTAATTTTGGTTATACAACAAAGAGTAACCGAAAAATTGGTATGGTACAAATTTTATAAAATAATCGGTCAAGCCGAACCATTGACATCCTTGCTTGAGACTTGTGCTAGTTACAAAAGTGGCTCCATATAAAAAACTCAGATAATGTTAGACCAAGGGCATGATAGAACAATTTTTTTAAAATTAATTTTACCTTATTCAAGAAAAAGGTAGAACAACTTTTGTAGAATACCCTTCTTGTGCCCATAAAAATGATCTTTCCCTTTGGTCCTTCTGTAGAAATTTCACCTCATAAAATGAAAAACTTTTCTCCTTCCAGCAATTCAAACAAGTATAAACTTATATGCTTTTATAGCACAATGACAGCGATAACAATTACGCCTCAAGCCCAAAGTAGTTGGATTAGCTATATGATCTTCCATATTCATTTCACTCCATTTGGACCAGTTTCAACTCCAGTAGCAATATAACTGTGCCTATGAACACATTGGCGGACATTCAATATTGTGAGCTAGTAGCCTAGTACAGACTTCCTTTGGCTGACATAGTTTATATTTTGTTTTCTGCATTCTATAGATTGCAAATCAGCTCAACCGTGTGGCTGGGAACATTGGAAGAAAGCCGTTGAAAGTTTTTATCCAAGTTAATACAAGTGGGGAAGAAAGTGGGTAACTGGAGTATGTCTCTGGTTTATTAAAGTCATTTGGTTCCTCCAATTTTGTGAAGGTTCTGCTCATATTCAAGAAGGAAAAAGTAACTGTGATTGGGTTCTGTTGCAGCTAAATCTGGTGTCGAACCAGATGGGTGTTTGGAACTCGTCAAACATGTTACTTCAAACTGCCCTAATCTTGAATTTTGTGGCCTGATGACTATTGGGATGCCAGATTATACGTCAACTCCTGAGAACTTTAAGGTTGTGGTTTTATAGTTGTTTCTTCTTGTCCTGGTTGCTATTATTATATCCTCAACTCTAATATCCTGATATTCATCATGCTTTGGTTTCAGACTTTAGCAAGATGTAGAAGTGAGGTTTGTGAGGCTCTTGAAATATCTGAAGATCAATGTGAGCTGTCAATGGGCATGTCGGGCGACTTTGAACTCGCTGTGAGTAACCTGACTTGTCACCAAACAAATCAAACCATTAGTAGGCTTAGAAAGAACTTGAATACCACGATTCTTCTCCTTCTAGGGATCAATGTGGTAGTCTGATTGGACCATGTATACAATATTCTCTTTATATAGTAAACCAAGTATGATTAATTTGACATCTGACTCAGTTTTCATTAATGGTCTCTGTTATTAGAAGGCTTTTGAGTCTGATTTGTGATTCCCAATATCTGGGCCATCAACTCTCCCATCTCCCGAGCACACCCATGTGATTAAGGCTCTTTTGCAGACTAGCATAGTAGTTTCACCCCTTCACTGTTTTCTGCAACTCAAGTTTAGTCTGAATTTTTCTTTTGATATTTGTCTATTCTTTATTGGTTTCCTCTGTATGCTATTTTTTGGGGCTAATAGTAGTGTAGATTGTTGTTAACATTATTAATTAGCTGGCATTGGTGTTGAATAATACATACACTCCATTCTGACATCATGTTAAGATATGTTTGAGCACAACATACTGATAATGCTTAGTTTATTGCTACAGGTCGAGATGGGCAGTACAAATGTTCGAGTTGGATCTACAATATTTGGGGCAAGAGAGTATCCAAAGAAGCAAACAAACTAGGTTGATGAACCCATTTAGTGAAAGAAACCGAGGCAAACTTGTACCTTAAAATGTTTGCTGCTTTATGGCGAAATCTGGAGCGTTTTACACTATGTGATCTGAGCAGCTTGTTTTCTGTACCATGCAACGATGAACCTCATTGGCTATGTGGCCTATAGCATCTTCTTATTCCAGTTATTATTACTGCTGGCGTTGTCTTGTGCTGTGATCCGGATGTTCTTAATAATGTCATGGAACTTGATATATTCTAGTCCAATAGTACTTATTGATGATATCTTTGTAGAATGCATTCTCATGGCCTTGCCTTGGATTTTCTTATGGGAAAAACAGCTAAATACGTATGGCAGCTAACAGTCATAACTTGTGCCGACAAACGTTAGACTGTGTCGTTCGGTCTTACGGCATCGATTTTCATGTTACCGGACATTATCTACTTACATAATATTAAACGTTGATGTAAGGTAAAGATGGTTTCTCGCAATATTAATGAGTGGTAGTGCAGCCGTTATACAATTTCGCGCATTATCAGTTGTAGGAATATCAGTTGTATATACGAGAATACTAATTTTTCCAATTTCAGTAGGACGGTTTTTATATGTACATCAAACTTTGGTGACAAGGATTTTTATCGTAATTTTCGAAATGAAATGAAGGAGCAGAAATGTTTTATTTCATATTTAAATCCAAGTGGAAGTCATCGGACAGTTATAAAAACAAATTGAATGACGAAGGCCCAGAAAGAAGTAGAACGAGAATTGAAAAACCTTCAAAAACAGTTGGGAAGTAGAAACATTTGTTGGAAGGTGAATGAACAGGATTTCAGCTGCGCAGAGCTGCTGTCCGTGACATTGAGCGTACTCATCCAGGAAGGAAGTGACCATGAATAATGCACAAGCTCAAACTCAACATCCTCTTCCGCGCTTTAACACAGGCGCCATTTCGGCGCTCCTCCGTCGCAGCCACCGCCACCACCAAGTCCTTCAACGCCACCCTCCACCGCCTTTCCTCGGAAGGTGCCCACCATCATGCTTTACTCACATACAACTCCATGCTCAAATCCTCTGTTCCTCCAGACCCTTTCACTTTTCCCACTCTCCTCAAAGCCTGCATTTCCCTCAACCTCCTCCCTCACGGCCTTTTGCTACACCAACACGTAGTCGTTAGTGGGTTCTCGTCTGATCCTTATATTGGGTCTTCTTTGATCAGTTTTTACTCGTCTTTTGGGCTTACAGAGCGTGCACACAAAGCGTTTGATATAATGCCTGAGAGGAACATTGTCCCCTGGACGGCTGTTATTGGGTGTTATGTACGGAGTGGTGATTTTGAGCATATTTTTGTTATGTACAATTCTATGTTACATAATGGAATAAAGCCTACTTCTGTTACCATGTTGACAATGCTTTCTGGGGTATCTGAGAGCATTCATGTGGAGTGTTTGCATGCTTCTGTAGTAAAATATGGATTCATGGGTAACACTGTTTTGTTGAATTGTATGTTGAATGTGTATGGAAAATGTGGAAGAATCGAGTATGCTAGGAAGTTATTTGAGTGGATGGATGAAAAAGATATTGTTTCCTGGAATTCTTTGGCTTCAGGGTATTCTTTAGTGGGGGACACAGAAGAATTGTTGAGGCTAATGTATAGAATGAGGTTGGAAAATACATGGCCTGATTATCAAACATATGGGTCCTTGGTTTCTGCAATTGCAAAAGAGGGTTCTGACGAATTGGGAAAAGTGGTGCATGGACAGATAGTTGCTGCTGGATTTGAATTAGATGTGCATCTTGAGACATCACTTATGTTTATGTATTTAAAATGTAGGAACATGGATTATACGTTTAAGATTTTTGAGCGAGCAAAGGATAAAGATGTTGTTTTGTGGACGACTATTATCTCAGGACTTGTTCAGAATGAACGTGCAGATAGAGCACTTCAAGTGTTTCAAAGCATGTTGTGTAGTAGAATTGAACCGTCTACAACTACTATAGCAAGTGCCCTTGCAGCTTGTGCTCAATTAGGTTCATTGAAAGTAGGAACTTCTATACATGGCTACATGTTGAGGCAAAGAATTGCCATAGAGACTCCTGCCCAAAATTCACTTGTCACCATGTATTCAAAATGTGGCTATTTGAAGCAAGCGCTTGCTGTTTTCGATATGATAAAAAGCAGAGATGTGGTTTCCTGGAATGCAATTGTTGCAGGGAATGCTCAGAATGGGCATTTAGCAATGGCCTTGCATCTGTTTAATGAAATGAGGATAGCCCATCAAAGAGCTGACTCAATTACAGTGGTTTCTCTTCTTCAAATTTGTGCCTCGGTAGGAGCATATCAGCAAGGGAAGTGGATTCATAATCTTGTTGTAAGGGGCTATTTTGAACCTTGCGTCAAGATAGGCTCGGCTTTGGTTGATATGTACTGCAAATGTGGTGACCTGGACAGTGCGAGGAAGTGTTTTGACAGGATCGTAGAACATGATCTCATTTCATGGAGCACAATTATTGCCGGATATGGCAGTCATGGCAAAGCGGAAACTGCCCTGGAGTTGTATTCGGAGCTTGTGCAAAGTGGTTTTACACCAAATAGTGTTATTTTCTTATCTGTTTTATCTGCCTGTAGTCATAATGGGCTTGTCGACCAAGGTATAAGCTTGTTTGATTCCATGGAAAGGGATTTTAGGATTGCACCTGAACTCGAGCATTGTGCTTGCATAGTTGATCTACTTTGTCGAGCTGGTAGGGTGAAAGATGCATACAACTTCTATAAGACAAAATTTCCAGAACCAATGGCTGATGCACTTGGTATAATTCTTGATGCTTGCAAAACGAAAGCCCTTGTGGAACTTAGGGATATTGTTTGCAAAGAACTCTCAATGTTAGATCATGGGGATGCTGGAAGGTATGTGCAACTGGCTCATAGTTACGCTTCAATGGCTCAGTGGGAGGGCGTTGGTAAGGCATGGATCCAAATGAGGGATCTTGGGCTCAAAAAACTTCCTGGTTGGAGTTTTATTGACTTACATGGAGTAATAACAACCTTTTTCATGGGCCAAACCTCTCATCCTCAGCAGGAGGAGATAATGTTGGTTCTCAAGAATCTGAGTGAGGAGATTAGTGAAAGGGTAATCATGTCAAACGTAGAGAATATACCATAGGCGCTTATGTACGGCATCTTCTCCTTGCTATTTTCCCCAATGGATCATTGATGTCAAAGGCTTGGTGAAACTCAGAGAGGAAGTCAGGAGGAGATATCTTAGAGTAAGTGTCAAGTTGCTCAGGATACTATTGTGCTATTAGGAATTGAGCAAGCAATATCAGTTTAATCGGAGTGCGGGCCAGAATTCTAGAAAGTTTTAGAACTGCCAACTGCAGATCCATCATTCAGTTGTTCAGTCAACTATAGACCGCAATATATGTCCATGAAGTTGAGAACTGAATCTTACATGTGACAGTGGTCAGGTGTCAGAAAGCACATTACATGAAGGAATTCACTGTCATATTGTTATATGATCTTGGACAATCATTACCTCTTGAGCGAGCTTTTGAGGTTGAATTAAACACAATATCTTTTCTTTACAACAGGAAAGTTCTTATTCACTCTGTACGAAGGACCACTTAGGAAACTTCAAAGCACCAACTAGCATATCACCTTGAATTTATTCAATATTATGAATTGCAAAGGTCTGCATAAATTTGCTGAACTTCCCTGATTATTTCCATAGAAAATTTCATTCGATGACATCAATAATATCTATTTTTAGTCGGACAGATACCACAAGAATGAATGATTTTGCTAATAATTCTGCTTTCACGCTGCCGGGTAATATTAGTTTGTTATATGCTATTTCTATATGTACGGCAATGGATGCGAAAACATATTTACAGGGTCTAATTAACTGAATTAGTGAATTTGATAACGTTTCCTTTTTTGCTTTTACTCCTTTTGATTCTTGGCATTGAGGTTATGTTAAAGATCTAATAAGCTTAAAGCTGATGCAACTCGTAGTTTCAATTTTAGCGAACTTGCACTAACCCAATATCAATGAATACTAGCTTGGGCAACTCAAATATAACATTGAGATGTGTGTTTGACCAAAAAGTTTTTTGAGCTTTTTGCTAAACTAAATAAAATGACGAGAAAAATGATAAATTCTAGCCAAAGATGATTAACTCTAGATCAGAGAATGACAAACAATTAAAGCTAAATATGATTAGACTTGAGAATCAATTAAGACTTCGATGGAGATAACATTCTTGACAGCATTACGTCATAATATAAAGTAAAGGAGGAAAAAAGGTTCACCAATCAATCGACGAGACATGTCTTCATCTATTCGTTAATGATGATTACAAGTAAATAGCTAGGTTCTGAGCCCTCTCATCTTTACAAGGTAAGCTCTCAAATCTCTTCCTCTTGTGAGTGAAGAAGTGTGTGATATTGGAACAGTCCTCCCCTCTCTTCATTCTCTCACTTGGTATTTATACAAAGTATTCTCATTTACCCAACGATCCTTAACCAGGGTACCTAAGTCTTTTGACCGTACTTTAGATTGACCCGCAAGCGTTGTAACGTCTACTTCGCCGTGCAGGCCTTCTGAGTGTACGACCTCAGCCGTGGCCGAGGCACTCGCCTCCATAGTGCCTCATAAATACCAATTTGGCTTACTCGACCCGTTGTCGTTCATTTTTATGTGGATTTCCTTTTGATCAGATTTCGACCCATACAGTTAGTCCCTTCCGCCTGTCGGGGTCATCTTTGGGCGAGCTCGATGGGTGGATCTCGCCAATTCGAAAGTTCGAGAAATCTGAGCATTTTGGTCGAGGGGCGAATACCCCATGGCGAGATAACGATGTGACGTTTCGAGAGTTGCACCAGACCGTTGCGTCAGCTCGAAATGTCATTAGTTCGTCATGCGTCATTATGGCGCACGTTCTCTGTGTGTTGCGTCGTTTCTCGTGCCCCTTCCGTTTTTAAAATGGCGGCGTTTGGTTTTCCTGCTCAGACTATAAATAGGGGAAAAATTTACATTTGAGTGATGTGTTTCCCAATCGTTCAAAAAAAAGCCCCAAAGCTTTTCTTCTCCTCCTCCAGTTTCTCGCATTTCCCTTTCTGTTGAAAATTTTTGTGGCTGCTAACTTATTTTCCTTATCATTCCCAATCCACGCAATCGAAGAAGAGATGGCTAGTGCATCCTCTAACCCAGATAGAGATGTTGGTGCCCTTTCGCCGGAAACTGATATACCTCCACATGAAGAGGGGGTGGTTATGGCGGAAGCTGAGAGATTTCCAACGGTGGATGAGGTGGTTCCTCGCCCAGGGAAGGCCAGGACCGATTTTAAGAACCCTCATGAGGATGAGTTCGAACCCGTGGTTTCTTCGATGGATGCCACAACGCTCACTGCGTTTAAGGCCAAATGGAGGATCCTTGATCATATCGATCTTGTTCCGGTGGGTCGTGACATCATGCATATACACCGCCTGGATATTGCGCATTTTATGCGTACCCGTTCATCACCGGATACAGGCTTCCCCTTCCTTCCTTGGCGGTGGATTTTTGCTGTTACTATGAGGTGTGTCCGACTCAGCTCTCCCCGTACATATACAAGCTCTTCCTCATGCTTATTAAGTACTCGGAGTTGGCTGGTCGGGGGATCTCTCTCCAACACCTTCTTCACCTCTTCGTTCCGAATTTTCATAGGGGTAAAATGATACATCTTCTTCACCGAGGAACCAAAGGCTTGGTGGTGAAATGGACGATAAGACTAATTGCCGCTTTTGGGAGAATTTCTTCTATGTGAAGACGAAGCACATAGTGTCGAACCCTGAGGCATTTCCTGAGATGTGGAATTTCGCCTGTAAGTTTCTCTTTCCTTTTCTCTCTTTTCTTTTTAGGAAAAAGGTTGTTTGTTGCTCCCCTTCGTTGATCTGTTCGCCCTTTTTTTATGTTTTTGCAGTCGAGAGGGAACCTCCCCCATTAGTCACTGATATCTGCAAGTGGGTGAGTCAGGTTTTTCCCCATACGGTGGGGATTCGTGAATGGTCACCGTTCCATGAGAGGTTTGGGAGCAAACCTTCCGCTAGTGAGTCACCTCGTCGCACCCTCAATCACTTTGATTTTTGTTCTGTGCTTTCCTTCCTTCTTATATCCTCTTCTGGTCAAATTTTTCTTATTGGCAGGTCGGATGAAAGCGAGGGCTCCCATCCCTGCTTTCCGTCTGCCGGATTCGCCGGCCAGGCCTGTACCAGTAGTGACTACAAAAAAGGGCGTTCAGGTTTGGTCATTTGGAGGTTGTTCCTCGGTCGGATACTCCGGTTCCCACAATTCGTTTGGCAGACGAACCGTCTCAGGGCGATGGCGAAGAGGCCCCGTCAAATAAGTGGAGGATAATGCCAAAGGAGGTGTCATTGATTGGGATGGCTTCGACGGGCTACCCCGTGTTGGCGGTGTCTGAAACAGGCGGTGATGCTAGTTTGGGCATAGGGTCCGCATCTTCTTTGGGCGCGAAGGCGGTGTCCGTTTTGGGCGTGGAGGAGACTGTCGTGATAGGAGGGCAGAGTTTGGAGGCCACTGCAACCATTCCAAGCGGTCCATCGACATCTTAGCAGGTTCGTGCCTCCTCTTCGGACAATGAGAGGGCGAAGGGCGTGATTGTAGATGATTATGAATCCGATTTGGATACCGACCCCGAGGACATGAGGATGTTTGAGGAAGGGTTTACCCGGGTCGACGTGAGAGCGGAAGGTCCTTCTCGTGTGCTCGAGATTCCATCGGATTACGATTTGTTGGAGGACACAGTGTACTTGGTGCCCCAGTTCGACCTTCTGTGTTCCGCTGCCGAAAGCGAGTTTCTTCGTGGGATCAGTGATGTCTTCCTGTCACGAGGTGTAGCTGGGATGGCTTTGAGGGTAAGTTCTTTGATGTTTTCCTCATTTCACACCTTCCCCCTTTGCTGACCCTTTCTTTTCCCTCCTCTTTTTACTTTTGCAGACTTTTATCTTGGAGATCGAGAGTGCTCGTCGAATGGTGACGCGGGCTGCTGTCTTTCAGAAAATGGCTGTGAAATATCATCGTTATCACGACAAGTTTCGCAAGATGCATGCGCTGCTTAGGGCGGGTGGCAGCCATCAATCCCTTAGGGAGGAGTTGGAGCGGAAAGATGAGGACCTGATGCGGTCCATCAGAAAATGCAACGAGCTTGAGGGGCTGCTTAGGGACAAAGACGAGGAGCTTGAGGTGGGCATAGGGGTTGCGGCTAAGTGTGTCAAACTCCAGGCGAAGGTGGTGTCCTTGCGGGCGGATCTTGATCATAACGCCACTAGAGTCGTCGAACTAAGTGTAGAGTAGTCGGATAAGATGGCTGAATTAGAGAGTAAGGTGACTGAGTTGGAGAGGGCCGATGGAGCTCGAGTGGTGGCTTTAGCGAGGGCATTGGCGCTGGAAGACACTATCCGCGTTCTTAAGTCTGAGTGGGAGGTTAAGATGGATATGTTTGCACTAAGGGAGACGTGGTTCGAGGACGAATCGACGTGCTCGAGCGAGATGTATCGAACCTGGGTGACCAAGTTGTGGCTCTCGAGGCTGAGAAGGCACGATTGTTTGCTCAGGCTCATCCTCAAGTACCTGCCTTTGTTGTCGTCCCCCGCCATTTGTACGAGATGTGGATCCATGCTGAGGCCCAGCGGGATATATATAAGGGTTTGTTGGCGGCAGGGAGCGTTCCTGAGGTTGTTTTTGAAAATGCTCGTGTTAAAGCACGCGAGGTTCGTCTTGCCTGCGGCTATGACTCTGCGACACAGGAGGCCGGTGGAGATGCTGAGATCGAACATGGTCTTACTTCTGACAATGACGGTCCTGGAGGGGATGATGGTTGAGATGAAGTTGTTGGACCGAGCGGGGAGAAGGGTGATTGTGTGGATAGTATTGAGTGAAGCCTTTGTAGCTTTTTCTGTACTTTGCTTCTTTTTGTTCTTTTCTTTGTTGTTGCTTGTTTTCTTTTTGCGGAGGCCCGCTTTGGCCTTTTGTAAGACGTTGTTTCGTATGTACATTTTCTGAATAAGATAGCTGGTTTGTCTTTGGTTGTATATCCCTGGCTTTTCTTTCTGAAAAGATCTTTGGATTTTCTCGTGATGAGTCCCTGACTTTTAGTTGAGAACTTGGGTGAGTTTTATCGTGTTATTTTGAGCAATGTCGAACTTTACTTTGTTAGTTCAAGTGAGATTGAACTTTACTTTGTTGGTTCGAGCGAGATCCAACTTTACTTTCAGATGATGATGGCCGGGGGCCGCATTGGAACGAATTCGAACGGGGTCGAATGTGACCCATAATGAGTTCAAGCGAGGTCGAAACTTTGACTTGTTAATTCGAACGAGGTTGAATTTTACTTTCGCTTGGCGATGGCCGAAGGACGTATGGGTGTGAATTCGAACGAAGTCGAATTGTGACCCGTAATGAGTTCGAGCAAGGTCGAACTTTGGCTTGTTAATTCGAACGAGGTCGAATTCTACTTTCGCTTGAAGATGGTCGGGGGCGCATGGGTGTGAATTAAAACGAGGTTGAATTTTACTTTGCTTGAGAGGTCCGGGGGTCGCATTGGTGTGAACTCGAACGAGGTCGAATTGTGACCCGTAATGAGTTCAGCGAAGTCGAACGTATATTTTCTGCGTTGGGGTGATGTGCAAATTAAGTGGAGTGGTGTGAGAATGTCGCATTTTGCCTCGCTTTCGCTGGAGAATATCATGTGTTGTTGCATGGTTTATGCATGTGGCGAGATGAGTTCCAGACTATCTAGTCCCTTCATTGCTCGACCTGGAGAGGCAGTTGATGGGACGGGCGATGAACCCATTACTTAGGCTTCAGGACATCCTGGGCCTTGATTAATTCGAATGGGATTCAGATGTGACTCATCGAATTTAGTTGGTTGAGCCGGCGTAGCGCCGCCTTGGCAAGCATATGGGCGAGCTTTTCGTACTTATGTTCCGCATGTGTTGGAGAGATTTGTACATTTTTTGGGTTGGCCGCCAGTCCCAAACTACGGGGATTTTTTCTTAATGATGTCAGCTTGTTCTAAACCGTTTGACCGTTATCTACAGTATGATATGGTGTGGGGTGTTTTCCCGAGTTGCCATTTTTCCTAAGGAAGAAACTTAAAACATGTATGTCGGCAGTCCCTCGTTCGCGTATTTGGGAGGACGTCCCTGTTTTCTATTTCACTTTTTAAAAGAGGAATGACATGTTAGAAGCAGATGGAGTCATTTGCTACCTCGATCGGCTGGTTTGCTGATGAATGAGGGGTGGACCAGTCATGTTCTCTTCGTAGGTCTGCTCTACGCTACCTGGGTCTGGGAAATCCCTTCGACCCGGTTGGCTACGAGATGAGGGACACACCGTGGAACAGCTCATCTGCCCCATACTCGAGTGTTGTCTCCAGATCTGTCCTTAACCTCGCGCTTGGCCTCGGCGTTAGTTGAACCTAGGCACTTCATGGGCTGGCGGATCACCTCGCCCGCTAGGATTTTCTTTTGAGTCCCAGTTCGAGCGAGCCTCGAGTGCATAAACATGACAGAAACGTAAGTTATATCACAAACATACATGTGGGGTTGGTTTACCTTTTCTAAGAATTATACAACAGGCGTAGTTTACGAGACGGAATGCAATGTGCGTAAGGTATAAAGCCCCAGATCTGTTGTTACAGCATGGCGTGGCTTTCGTATATAAATAAATCATAGCCCGGATCTCATGCGAGGATGTGGCCTTATTTGGTTTAGTTTCAAGGGCTTGCCTGTAAGCTTCTCAAGTCTGTGTGCGAAGTGATAGGGTGAAACAACCATGAACGGGTAATAGAGCTAAGGCCAAATTTAGATCTAAAGGAAACTAAGACTTTGGCTAGAAAATCCCCACAGACGACGTCAAATTGTTTGACAAAAAGTTTTCTGGGCTTTTTGCTAAACTAAATAAAATGATGAGAAAAAGGATAAATTCTAGTCAAAGATAATTAACTCTAGATAAGAGAATGACAAGCAAGTAAAGCTAAATATGGTTATGCTTTAGAATCAATTAAGACTTCAATGGAGACCTAAGATATGCGATGAGATAACATTCTTGACAGCATTACTTCATAATTTAAAGTAAAGGAGGAAAAAAGGTTCACCAATCCATCGACGAGACATGTCTTCATTTATTCAATAATGATGACTACAAGTAAATAGTTAGGTCCTGAGCCCTCTCATCTTTACAAGGTAAGCTCTCAAATCTCTTCCTCTTGTGAGCGAAGAAGTGTGTGATATTGGAACAGTCCTCCCCTCCCTTCATTCTCTCACCTAGTATTTATACAAGGTATTCTCATTTACCCAACGGTCCTTAACTAGGGTACCTAAGTCTTTTGATCGTACTTTAGATTGACCCTCTGAAGCGCCGTAATGTCTACTTCGTCGTGCAGGCCTTCTGAGTGTACGACCTCGGCCGTGGCCGAGGCACTCGCCGCCATAGTGCCTCATAGATACTAATTTGCCTTACTCTACCCTTTGTCGTTACTTTTTATACGGATTTCCTTTTGATCAGATTTCGACCCATACAACGTGTAAGTAACTTATAACTGAATTTGTTGTTTTGACATTGAGGAGTTCTTGCTAAAGCGTTGTAATCTTCTACATAAATCTTAGTTGCTTCTACCACCATTAGAGATGGGACCTATATAATATCTCATTTGCAGACAAAGATAAAATCATGTTACACACACACAATCTTTTGCATTTACACGAGACCATATTCGGTGTGGGCGTTTGGGTGTATATATTACAAAAATCTTTTTTGTTTTCACGTTTTTCTTCTTTTTTACTTTCATTCCCTCCACCCCCCCCCCCCCCCCCCTCCCCGCGCCCTTTTCTTGACCTTTGATGCAAATGTGTAATCCGATTAGATTCATAATTTTTTTAATCAGAAGCTATTAAACTAAGGGATGTTTCATGTTCCTACAATGAGACGGGCAATTTTATTTAAAAAGATTCAGATTAGCATAAAAAGGTTTGTAGAACGTGTTGTTTATATAATTGTAAGTGTTTTTTTTTTTCGCCTAATTATACAATGGTAATGTCATCTAAAATATAATCTAGAAAAAAATAATACCTTTAATTTTCCTAATTCTAATATTTACCACGTATAGAGTTTTCCAGTTTTAACATCTCCCAAAATCCATGCACCAAGTCTCGCACAGATAACAAACAACCAAGTCCTAAAGATTAGATATGAAAAAGAAAACTTCAAGAGTAGCTCAGTCACAGTTATATTGTAGATCCTTAAAAACCTCTTTACATAGACATAACAATTCAAGAAAGAGAAGAAAATATCCAAACACAAAAAGACAGAAAGAAATGAATCCACAACATAAACATGGAAGAAGCAGGTGGAATGTGAAGATGGTGATGTTTGTGGTGTTAATTATGGGATTGTGTATTACTGGTTATGTAGCAGGTCCACCACTCTATTGGCATCTCTCTGAAACTATTTCTTCCTCTGCCCATTATTCTTGCCCCTCTTGTCCTTGTGATTGCGCAACTCGGCCCCTTCTCTCTTTTCCACAAGGTACGTACCTCTTTAATTAATTTCCTCTCTTGTTGTTAATATATCACGTGCGTATTTATAATAAACCGCATGCACTCTGAACTCACTGAATCTAAATTCTAAATCTCGGGATATTTGAGAACAAAACTTGAGCCGAAAGTCTATAGGAAATAGCTTTTTTACCTTCTCAAGATAGAGATAAGGTTGACCCTCTCAAAATCTCATTTGTGAGATTACACTGGATCTTTTTTTGCTTTTGTTGTTGTTATTGTTGTTGTTGTTATATTTGAGAACTGTTGGGTGTGCGAACAAAGTACCACATTGATAGCTGAAAAAATTGGGAGTCTACATATAAGGTGTAGGGATCTCTTAATGGTGTGAGGCCTTTTGGAGAAAAAAGTGCAGGCTTGACCCAAAGCGGACAATATCACACCATGTTAAGAGTGTCTTTGGGCTAGTTTAGCCCAACAAGAAGAACAAATGGTGGGATGATTAGGCTAGTAAAGTCATAATTTCATTGTGGTAGTTTGTATGTTAATGTATGATAAACCGCCTGCACTGTAAATCCACTGACTTCAAAGAATTTGATTGACATGTGAAAGAAAACATTTGTGTTGGAATTGACCTAATATTCATAAGCTATGGAGTCATTAAGTAAATATAAATAGTTCATAGTTACTCCCTTGATGTTGAGATGTTTTCAATAGTACTATGTTTTATACTGATCACCTCTTTATTTCTCTTTCTCAGGTGTAAATGTGACTTCTTTTACAGGTCAGTTTTCTCAACCTTTAATTTGCTAGTAGTTATTATTGTAAGCACCTTTTCTTGAATGATAGCTTTTCTTTTTCTCCATTGTCTCACAGATTGCATGGAACATGATCTGGGGGTGAGTGAGGAGGAGGAAAGAAACTTCACAGCGTCGTTGGCGGAGGAATTAAAGCAAATGGAGAATGAAACAACGGAAAATCAGAGAAGAGCAGACATGGCACTGCTGGAGGCAAAAAAGATGGTGTCTCAATATCAAAAGGAGGCAGACAAATGCACTTCAGGGATGGGAACCTGTGAAGAGGCTAGAGAAAAGGCTGAAATAGCTTTAGAAGCACAGAGACAAATCACTGCTATGTGGGAGCTCAGAGCACGACATCAAGGATGGAAACAAGACCTTGTTTAAGTCTTATAGTGTCTACATATGAAGCAAGTAAACAGGCATTTCACCAGTTTCTTATTGATAATACTCATCCAATGTCTAATCCCTAGCTACTCAGGAAATTTCCCTAACAATACAAGTCATTTTCTTAAAGCCAGTCGATGTTACATAATTATAGAGAATCTGTAACAACTCCTTCTGTTCATGGTTTATCGGTTTGGATTCACTTCAGGCAAAGTCTTTTACGATTAAGATAAAACATTCATTTAGTTATCTACCTGTACTGGTAGAGAACAGACAGCAGTAGGTACCAATTAAATAGTCGAAGTTTGGACAAACTAATCCGATCCCCATCGTTAAAAGAATCAAGTGATGAGATCATGTCCCTTTTTGCTTGGAGCACTATAATCTAACCAATGAGAGCAGTTCTCTCGGTTGAAATTGACAAAGAATGGACAAACTTTTATAAGCATCTTTGGGGAAGAAACTGGAAACAGAGGTATTTCCTGTCTCAAGACAATCATACAAAAATCAACAACCCTTGCTTTTCCCATTCGAAATATAATGCACTATGTGCCAAATGAAAAAGAAAGAAAGAATTCCTAGCATAATAGGCAGATACCAAGTAATGTGATTCTTTAATATCTACAGTACAAAGTCTTACATGAACCATACTACAATCAGCTTCCACCTGTATATTTCCTATATCAGTAAGCTAGAGGTGTTGTAACACACTTAGGTTGTAATTCTATCAAGGGAAACTAATCCCCTCACCCAAGTATACTGGGAAGGTCAAAAACTATCAAAAAGAGACTCATGAAATCACGGTGTTGATGTCATTATGGAGGAGGCATCGAACTGAGAAACTACTCCTTCACTCAAGAGGCGCATTGCAGCCCCTCGTGAGAATTTCCTCGCAAACAAAAAACAGGGTACCAGAGTAGAATTATTCCGACACCACTCTGTTCTGTATTCAGTTTCATAGTAAACATTGCTGATATCCTGTAAAATTTGGAAGGGAGAAGTTGCACAAAGAAATCAGTTTAGTAGGCAAGATATCTTGATGCAATAATAACTAGAGTTAAAGAAATAAAAACAACTAGTGAAGTTGAAGAAATGACTAACAAAATTTTTTAAGAAAGAACACAACTAAGTAAGTCAGAGAAGGGAAAAAAGGAAAAGCAAATTCGAAGCAAGAAAACCAACTGAGAAGGCCAAAGAAGAACCAAAAGGCAAAGCTGATGAAAGAAAACCAACGTGAAAGTCAACAAGGAAAACCAAAAAGGAAAGTTGAAGAAAGAGAAGTTGAAACTAATCCAAGAAGCCAAATGCCCAAGCTAGAGAAAACAGAATATTATACACATTGTTAGAAATATGCTTTAGAAGCTAAAAATAGTAATTATTTTACTGTTTCAGCTTAAGAGTTATTTACTGCAGTAATATATTTGAATATGAAATAATTTTGAGCTAGTCTTTAGGAGTGGACTAGTCTCTAGGAGTTTGTTATTTTCAGCAGATTTTGTGCTAATTTTCATGTCTTTTAAATTAGTATTTCTCTTATAAATTGTAGTCCAGATGCAGTGAAATAATACAGAATTTTCAGCTTCAGTTCTTTAGAGTTCCTTTTACATCTATTCCCATATACTACTTTTATTTTCTTATCATCTTCCCATGTTATTTCCTTTAGTTTCTTTTATCAAGAACCAACAATTGGTATCAAGAGTCATCTTCTTAAGGAACCTAAGTAAAATCTTTTTTTGAGTGAGAGGGAGACTGAAACGAGTTTTTCTCAATTGGCTCCTCCAGTCTTTGATGGTGAAAATTACCAATTGCGGGCAGTGAGAATGGAGACTTACTCGGAGGCTTTAGATTTTTGGGAGGCCGTGAAAGAGGATTAAGATGTTCTTCTGTAGCCTAACAATCCCACCGTGGCGTAGATTAAGAGTCACAAGGAAAAGAAAACCAGGAAATCAAAGGAAAAAGCAACTTTGTTTGTTGGTGTGTCTGCAACAATTTTCACGAGAGTTATGGCTCTCAACAACAACGCAGCGTACTGCCACAAGTGGGGTCTGGGGAGGGTGAGATGTACGCAGCCTTACCCCTACCCTGGACGAGCTGAGAGGCTGCTTCCGATAGACCCTCAGCTAAAGAAAAAATGAAAGAACACTGATAATAGTAATGACAGTAAACTGAGACTAAGACAGCACAATGCAAGATGAAAGAAGTACTAATAACAAATAATACAATACAAGATATGTAGTAGTAGTCATCTAAGGATAAAATAATACTATACTAACACTAATACTGCGGAAACAAGAAGACAAGGGGAAACACTCGACTGTCTACTAACTTTCTACCCTAATCTTCAACCTCCACACCCTCCTATCAAGGGTCATGTCCTTGGTTAATACGAGGTATGAAGGTGTTGGATTTATAAGGAAATTCGAGTTGCAGAAAATAAAAAAATCTGAGACCGTCAAAGAATACTTAGATCGGTTGCTTGGCATTGTTAACAAGGTAAAGTTGTTTGGTACTAAATTTAAAGATTCAAGAATTGTTGGAAAAAAATCTTGTTACGGTGCCCGAAAAATATGAAGTATCCGTAACTACCTTGGAAAATACAAAGGATCTATCCAAGATTACCTTAGTAGAATTCTTAAACACATTGCAGGCACAAGTGCAAAGGAGGCTTATGAGGCAAGATGGTACGGTTAAAGGAGCCTTGGCAGCCAACCACAAAACTCTAAGCAAGGAAAATAATGCAAAGAAAAGTTACCCACCTTGTCAGAACTGTGGCAAAAAAGGCCATCTATCATTCAAATGTTGGAAGAGGCCAGATGCAAAGTGCAAAATTTGCAATCAATTTGGTATGAAGCTGTAATTTGCAAAGGCAAATCTCAAAAGCATGAAGTAGATGCTCAAGTCGCCAATGAAGAAGAAGAAGAAGATCACTTGTTTGTGGCAGCTGTTCTTTCAACCAAGAAATCTGATTTTTGGTTGATTGATAGTGGTTGTACAAACCACATGACATATGACAGAAATCTATTCAAAGAATTCAGGTCTATGGAAAATAAGAAAGTTAGAATTGGGAATGGTGATTATATTCTTGCTAAAGAACAAGGAACTATTGCAATCCCAACAAATTTAAGTATAAAGAAAATTTCAGATGTTCTTTATGTTCCTGATATTGATCAAAATTTATTGAGTGTTGGACAACTAATGAAAAAAGGATTTAAAGTATCCTTTGAAGATAAACATTGTTTCATTTATGATGCAACTGGACTTGAGATTGTAAGGGTTAAAATGAGAGAAAAAAACTTCTCATTTGATCCAACAGAACATGAAAAATGGAGCCAAAATAATCTACAAAGTGCAGATAATCCTCCAACTTGGGACATATGTGAAAATGAGGCAAAGATGATTTTGTCAATATTTCAGAAAAACAAAATTTGGAAGAAAGTTGTCAAGCCTCAAGGCAAAATACAAATATGGAAGAAAGTTGACAAGCCTCAAAGGCAAGATGCAAATGAAGCCGAAAAAAGAGTCAACTTATTTCATTGACAATCATGAGATGCAGCAAAATAGAAAAGTGAACTCAATTTACTGCAAGTCCAAAGATCAGTTGGCAAATTTACGTACAAAGTCGCTTCCAGTTAAAGGTTTACAAGGCATAAATTCAGAATTTGCAGCTTCATAAGCAAGGAGGAGTGTTAGAAATATGCTTTAGAAGGTGAAAATAGTAAAGTTATTTTACTGTTTCAGCTTAAGAGTAATTTACTGCAGTAATTTATTTGAAATAATTTTGAACTAGTCTTTAGGAGTGAACTAGCCTCTAGGAGTTTGTTATTTTCAGCAGATTTTGTGTTGATTTTTAGGACTTTTAAGTTAGTATTTCTCTTATAAATTATAGTCTAGATGCAGTGAAATAATATAGAATTTTCAGCTTCAGTTCTTTAGAGTTCCTTTTACATCTATTCCAGTATACTGTTTTTATTTTCCTGTCATCTTCCCCTGTTATTTTCCATAGTTTCTTTAATCAAGAACAAACACACATCCTATACTACCTTTATTCTCTTGATCTGTACAGGCCCAGCATCCGAATAGCTAAATGTAATAGGATGCCAACCCTTCTTCTCCATATTTGTCGCAGATTCATTCCACTCTGTATAGGTTATCGTTCTACGTTCAAGTTCTCCTTCAAAACCATGCATCTGTAAAACAATTAAAAACTAGAACCTTTAATCTCACAAGCAATCCACGAAGAGAATTCCTGGAATATCAATTGAACATGACTACTTTGTGTGTGTTATCTAAAAGAATGGAGTTCCAGTAAAAAAAGATGCGTCGCAGAATCTTGCGAACACACAATAAGAATAAAGATGGAGAGTAGCCTAGATAGACAAGTCTATTACTTACAGCCAATAATGTCTGCACATAGTGTTCATCTGGAATGCAGTTGTGCTGCTTTTGAAGTTTCTGCAAGGTTCATTGCAAGGTTAGAAGAAACAAATGTAATTTAAAAAATGAATGCTTTAGGAAACAAAAGAATGAGCTAGCATGAATTTAAAAAATATAATGAGTAGAGGCAAAGTCATAATCCCGTATGTCCGTACAAGATGTTTTCAGTGTGGACTGTTTTTTTTAACTTGCCGCAATATATATATATAGTAATAACAAAAGCAACACAGCCTAATGGCATCTGCAACTTCACACGTCATGAGGGCCACGAGGTGGTCAAAGATGTGGCTAAGCTGAGGCGACGGAGGAAGCATTGGCATGGAGCCATGCCGGTGTGTGGTAGTGTTGGCACAAGAGGATGGCGCTGTAAAGGAGCAAGCCCAAGACAAGGCAACCATGGAAGTCGACAAAAGAGCACTAGAAATGTGTACAGTGGATCTCCTTTCCTCAAATATTAATAGTGCCAAATGCATCCACTTTGCAGAAGGCACACTAACTTACCATATTCTTTTTCCCCTTACTGGCTTCCAGCGGTGGACGTCTCTGCAAGATTAAGATCCTGAAGCTATTAGTTATCAGATATTCAGATAATGAAGCATATTGGATATCGACATATAGTGCATCAACGTAAATCCACATTAACAGTTCCACTTAGAGAAGGTAACTGGCAGTAATAATCAACTGAGGAAGGCATTAATCGCAAAGCATGTTGAATCATCGTGAGACATTAGTAAAAATGGGCTTTTAGGCTGTTGAGGCTAAGCAGTGCTTTTTATAGCCCTGAAGCACCGATGCTTTATTAAGCATGCATATCTTAAACCTTATAGCACTAATCACTACGATTGCAAATTTTGCAGCATCTATTGACCAAATATATACTTGAAGTTTAAAGAGGGAAGTGCGCGTGATATGAACCTTGCAGAACATCTTGAAGACTCGAAGGACAGCATCATCATCTGCAACCACTTCCGCATGCTTCCTGATTAAAGTGATCCACTGGACTAAAATGTCAAGTCAAAACTCATAGAAGCATATAATAATGAATCATACTGTCATGTCACCACTCATGCAAAGCAGACAGCATATTGTATTGATTTGAGATAATATAACTTAATGAAAACACCCGAGCTTCGACAATTTAAGAGAGATTGGTTAAAGGTATAAAAACTACTTTAACTTTAAAAGGAGAAAGAACTGCTGGATGAAACTAAAGATGCCTTTTCTTCTTAATCAGAAACTAAAGATGACTTTTAAAGAGCAACAATAACTTGGGCGCACATAAATATCAGCAATAAAAAGAATATTTCTTCTCATTGAGATTTGAGAACGACCTTTACAATTTAATAGGTGATGAAAACATTTTATCAGGCAAAAACCAATCAATCCCTCTCACTTTTTTTTTTTTTTTTGGATAAGATAATCAATCCCCCTCACATTGATAGACAGTCATGCTATAAGTTAAGAAGAAATTTTATGGGATGTATGTTCACCTAGAGGCTAACTAATTCTTTTATCCACAGGCGCAAGTTCAACAAAGACCATCAAGCTGGTGGGTGAGAAAGATCTTTAAACCTTTTAGTTGAGCTTAAATGGAGAAGTCGGGATTCATATAGCTAACCCCAACTTGTCTGGGACTAAAGCGTAGTTGTTGTTGTTTGTATCTGCATAAGTTTTTTCGCAGACCTCTTTGATTCCGATTCTTTTCACTTCTGTACATCCTTTTCCATTTTGTAGGAATCAGTAAGTGCTTCTCATCTTTGCCTTTTTTTTTTCTTAATAAGTAATAACTAATAAGGAAGTTTATTAGAAAAGGATCAGCGCAAAGCTAGTGCGACAAAACAAAGTTACAAGTTGTGCAATTCCATAATCATATCTAACAAGGCATCTGTGTCCTGCACAAAGGCCAAGTTGTACCAAAAAGCTAATAAAGAAAAAGCTCTAAGCTTAAGGCTAAGATTGTTTCTCTTGTTGCCTTCACGAGGAAAACCAAGTTGCCACACCCAGCTTGTCTACACGCCTATACTCTATTATATGCCTTGAATTTTTCTTTTCGGGAAATAAATGGACAAGTTTACTCCACTAGCGCAGCTAAATAGGTTAATGAATTTCACAGTTAAGGTTGGCGCAATAATGATGTTCTTATACTATAATTTGAGAAGGCCCTATCAGTATATGTAAATCCCCATTTAACTGAGATGGAGGGGCAATTACCTGTGACCCTTTCCGCCATTTGCTCATTGGTATATAGGGCGACATCCTTGGGTTGTAGCGGGCTTCCTTTTTATCAAGAAAACTGGAAGACAAGCAGAACCTCATCATTCAAAGTTAATGCTACTAATATGAAAATGTGAAATAATTCATTAGTAATCCAACCAGATCCTCAAATCCTGAACCCAATTAAGGGGGTGATTCACTGCAGAAGGAAAGAAAAGAAAAAGAAAAAGCTATATCCAATCTACCTGTCAACAAAGCTCCTTGGAGAAGCCATCAAGTAGTTGTATATGTAGCTAAAGTTGTACAGTGGAACACAGCTGCAATATCAATCATTACACAATTAGAAAAAAATCTTAACAACAGGGCACAACCATAACTCAATAATTGGGTGAAACAAACAGAAGGAAAATGCATAGATAAAAAATTGAAGACACAACATGTTGATATATGCGCTCTCTTGATTCGTTAACGAGAAGCCGAGAAGATAGGTTGCATAGACACTTAGTCTCAAGTGCAACTGCATACTGGACGATTTGCCCTACGTGTCTTGTTATTATCTAACCATATCCATGTCTAATCAACATAGTAATGATGATAAGCATCTGTGTTACGCATGTCTAGAAAAGTTGTATAGCTGTTTCTTATTCAATAGGAACCCAAATTCATATAGCTCTACTGGAGTCTTGATATCTAACACAAGTATTAATATTGCCTCCAATGCAATTCAGATGACCCAATTTTGAGCAGTGAGTTAAAAAAAGGTATGAATAGGTAAATGAGTTTGAGATAACCAATACAAGAATTCCTCTTAGTTAGATATATACCCAAAAAGAATGCATGTATAGAGATTGATCGACAAAGAAACTTCAAAATAATATGAAGGATGTTTAAAAAGGCAGTAGATTTTTCCATTTAAGGGAAAGAATCAAGTAAATTGGGGTGAACGAGAAAAGTGGAGTGTAAAAAACCAGTTGGAGAACAGATGGTGACCAATAACTGAAGCAATTGCTGATCATGTCATGCATCAACAGTGCAGATGCATGAACACTGAGAAGCCACCTACACAGACTTATCTGAGAGATGTCATACATCCAGTGTTAGTTAAGCAAAAAAAAGTACCTGTCCGACAGGAGAACGAATCTTTGATTAGCTGGATCATCAAGCGCTGCCCCAAGTAATAATTTCTCAGCTTGGATCATACTTGATTCTCCCCAGGCTACCTACAGGTCAATCTTAATATCAATCTGGTAAAGATATGAAAGTGATAGAAAGATTTAAGGGGAGTGAATTAATAATACTACACTGTTAGATGAGAAATTATCTGATACAGGAAACATCACATCAAAGATGAAATTTTACAAGTCAAATGATATTGACTTTTTAAGAGTCATGGAAGTTGTACAAAATACAAACAGAATATGGGAATATTGTCAAACAATTTGGTACGTCGAAAAAGAGAAAGAGTGTTATATAAATCGGAGTGGATGGGTTACCAAAAACCAAAAATAGTTTCTAGGTTGGTGCAAGAATAATCTAAAGAACTTAAGGTTCTGAATCTAAAAAGACCAACATATTAAAGGAATTAGTGAACCTACATGAAAAGCTCATGTCACTAAGAAACGAAATCACTTCGATTACAAGAAAATACTAAAAAAGAACACAATGAAGATATAAATTTCTTTTTCTATTACAAACGTAGCAACAGAGTTAGCAAGTAACACCGCGTACCTTGATGCTATTAGTCAATTGGCGATTATAAAAGAAAGGCGATCTTGTAGTAGACTCATCAAACACAAAACCTGGCTCCGAATGTATATATATCGAGAAATTACCAGTCTCTGCATTCTGCATACACCAATGAGATTATGGAAAAATTGAAAAATACTTGATTCAGATTCTGAAACAGCCATTACGCAAAAATAACTGAATTTTCACTTAAGGAGCCGTCCTAAATTTAATGAATAACGAAAAATTGAAAAATCAAGCTAACCTCGAAGAAACTTCCCCAGAGGAAATCGAGAGGCAAATTACGACGGACTAGAAAGAGGAAAGCAACTTTAGGATTGCCGCTATAATCAACAGCTCGGGATCTACGAGAAATTGAAGAAGTAGAAATAGAAGAAGAAAGTTCCGAATCGGAAAGAGAGTAGCTTTGGAGCTTCAAAAAAGCTAGCACGCAAAGAGTAAGAGAAACAATAACCACAAGTTTCCACCACAACCACAACACGTTTCGCACTGACATTCCGGCGGTCACCGCCGCCGAATTCTTCTTCATAGGTTTGAATACTCCTTCCTCCTCTTCTTCTTTCTCCTCCTGAAATTGAAACAATTCAAAGTTGCATCAGAATTGCACTTTCTCTAGCTGTGTGTGTATAAATACGTATATTTATGTGCGTGTACAACTAACTGTACATTGAAGAGGTGGCGGTTGAAGGGAGAGAAGCATTTGAGAGACGACACAACCAAATTACAAGTATCTTGCTTGCCGTGCTTTGCCTTTTTGTTTTGTTCCTTTGTTGCACAGCTGTTTCAGAAACAAAAAAGGGGGAGATAATGACGACGTCGTTCCTCGCACCTTCTAAATTCCAAGTTCCAACTGTATACGCCTTCCATAAATATTCATCAATACAAGAAGAATATGGTCCTTGGCCAACAATTCTCCCATCTGTCTTAGGTCCCACAGAATTGTGATTTCGTGTTCAAATGATATGTTTAATGTGCTCCAATGATTAAAAAACTGGGGGAAAAAGTACTCACTCCGTTGATCAATTTACTTTTTTATTTTATAAAATAACTTGTACGTACGTATCCCTACAAAAATTCGTACTTCTCATATTAAATAATTAGTTAGGAATAATTTAGTTATAGTAAGTATTTTATATAAAATTTAGTATTTTCTTAATGGACGTGCTAAAAGTAAATTTGTCACTTATTCTGAACCGGAGGGAGTATTTTCAAAACAAAATAAAAAATATTGAGTTATCGTTGCAGTCAACAGAGTCTGAATCTTAATCATTACGTTAGACATTAAGTGTATTTGTCTTTAAAATTTAAAACTTAATTATTCCATCTTAATCATTAAGTGTATTTTTTTTACTTCACAACGACTTAATGAGTCTGAATAAGTCTGTATTAATAAAATCTATAACATATACTTAATGTCATTAAGATGCTATCATCTATATTCATTATTAAATGATATCACCACCTATCATTATCAGCTATCACCATATTCAACCACCACCACCACCACCATCCTTAATCATAGCCGCCATCATTATCGACTACCACCATCATTCTCAACCACAATCAACACTCATCCACCTCAACTACCACAACTAATCATCACATCACCATCAATAACCATAGCCGACATTGCGCATCATTATAACTTACCACCACTCATCGCCACCTTCCTCAATCACAACTACCACCACGCCATTATTAACTATCACCAACATCCTCCATCATAATCGTCACCACTATCAATCACTACTAGTTACTACTATGAACCACTACCATCAACCAAAACTACCACCAACCACCGCCTCTAGTCGGCATTCACAATCACTACACTTGGCCATCACCACTAGTAACATCATATTTTTAAAAACTATATATTTTATTGATTGAATATTAGATTAAAAAGTGTTTCATTTAAATTTTATGTTTATTAATTTTTAAATAAAAATAAATTTTATACATTCAGATGTTAAATATCAAACAGTCCTAATCATTTAGTATTCAGATCTTAATACACATTTTAATATCCAGATGTGTATTCAGATTCAAATATCTTAATCTGAATACTTATTTTGATATTGAAATGTATATTCAGATTCAGACGTTTAATCTTAAAAAAACAAATGAGATAATCAAATAAAATTCCTTAACATAATACTTAAAAGATTCTTAATTAGACATACTTTTATGTTCACTTTCGAGAAGCATATATAGGTGGAATTATTTCCAAACAATTGTAATTTGGAAATCTTTTATAGTTCGACAATATCAATTTTCTCACTATTTAATTCTTTGTAAAGATAATGTATTCCATATGCATAAATACTATAGTAGTTTTATAAAATCAGTAAGCATATAAGACTAGGTACTTTCCCCTTCATCTGAATGGATGGATGCACATGCACAAATCCTCACATAATTAGATGAGTTTGGCACCGACCATTGAAGTAAACGAGACGATGTCATTATTTTAAAAGGGGAGGCTTCTTCCCTTGTAGCTAAAGTTTGTTGTTACCCTTTTCTGTTTGAAACATATTACCTAATTTCCCAAGGCCACTTAACATCACAAAGGACAACACCTCCTTATTCCAAATTCCAACAGACACATCCAAAATTTTAAGTTAACCGTCCGAATCATGTACCTATTATTTTTATATCTTAAGGTTTTTATAAATTACGTTTACCTTAGGGGTATTTGTCAAGTTAACAACCATAATGACTCCATTAATTTTTACTCCACTAATCGGAACTTATAAGGGTGATTTAGAAGAAAGTTAAAAATGCTTATTATTTTTTCTGAAACATCAAATATACTTTGCTATATTTGGGCATAAATGGTATTTTTAAAGATTTTATTAGCAACATTTTATCTGCTATGGAATGCTATATCTGCCATTCCCAGGTAGAAGTTAGAAGTAAAAATAGTGGGCGAAGGGGTACAAAGCCACTTAAAAACATTGGAGATCAACTAACAGTCCTTGCAAAATGAAACAATGTTCATTGAAGTTGTGACTTATGATGTTTCTGTGAAGAAACCTTCATATATAAATACAAGAACAGCTTATTTGACCACAATGGTAGAATAACGAACATATGGTTATAAACAACTAACAGATTAAGCAATTTTGCATAGTGCATACCCCTCCCTCTCTCTTCTACTATACAACAAAGCCTATTCCACTTCCGCTGCTCACAAGCTTATTGTTCTCTTAATAATATTGTACAACAAATGAAGTATGGTACAGAAGCCATTGCTGCTACTCCATGGTGTTGTTAATCCATCAACCGTTATGAAATAACACAATGTGTAGGGATTCCTGGTATTGTATCACCTACTGTTGAGCTACCTTAACCTTTTTCTGTGCATCTATCACGATGTTCAGAATTTTTCCTTGGACATAAATTCTCTTCCTAATAGATTTTCCATCCAAAAACTTGGATAGTTTTGTATCAAGTGAAGCTAATCTAAAGGCCTCCTCTTCTGTGCATGTTTCTTCAACCTGTATGGTACCTCTAGTCTTTCCATTTATTTGGACTGGAAGGACTACAGTGCTCTCTTTTAAATATGCAGCATCAGCCTGTCATTATAACCTTAAATCAGTTTAATATTTCACCCAATTCAATGATTCAAGATGTTCATGAGCTTCTTTTTTTTTTTTTTTTTTTTTTTTTTTTTTTGATAAAGTAAGATGTTCATGAGCTTTTAGTAATCCATAAATTTAATTAGTCTCTCGAGCCGCTAGAGACACCAAGTATAGGTATTCATAACTTTCAAAAATAAATGTGTTTTAGCCTGTTTAAGTGGAATATTTGCTGAAAATGGACTCCTGCAGTTTTACAAGATAACTTTTCTTTTTTTGTCAAGAAAACTGGGCGACTAAATATGTACAACGAGCAGCTTCCTCGCAGGATGTTTGTGACTTAGCTCCCTTTTCTTTAGCAACAGTAAAGAGACTAGAAAAAGAAAGTGATCCATCTTCTGTCGGACGGTGGGATGGGGGAGAGAGAAATAAGAAAGTAAAAATCTAGGATCAAGGAAAAGCTCACCTTAGGGAAGGGCTCATGTGCCAAGGAATTTGAGTGTCCCAGACGAGACCAGAGCTCCTCCGCCATGTGAGGTGCATATGGTGAGAGCAGCAAAACAAATGCTTCAATAATTGATCTCGGAAGTTTGTCCCACTAAAAACATGCGATCCAAAGGATTCGTTAAAATACTATAAGAAACTAGTAACTTGCAAGGAGTTTCATCTAGCTACATCACTCTCTGTTTCCTTATTATCATTTTCGTTATTTTTTCTGTGGAAGAAATTCAAGTGTCTAATTTGATCTCATTTCACTGAATCTACTAAATAGCCTCTTGCAGAAATGTGTGCACATAGCAGGAGCTCAGTGCACCAGGTTGCCCTTTTTTGTCAGTGAAGTCTACAAGCAATCAATTGGAAATTGTAATTTAACAGGGAAGGAGAAGAGCTAGAGAAGTCTCTTGGGAGTAGTTCATCAATTTTGTATTTTTTGCCTTAAAGAGGAGACTGCAATCTCTTCCCTTATGCAATTAACTCTTACTAGGACATTACATATTTGGATTAAGCTGCTCTCTCAACCTGCCCAAGTTTGACAATTTTGAAAATTTTGTCAAGTAAGATTGAAGTGATATGACTTTTCCCTTTACTTCCTTAAAAACTGCTCCAACAGACTGACAAAAAAAAAAGATCAAAGTGTGGATATCCCCTCTTTTTCCTTTTTTACCTATTCTTTGACCAGTGAGGGAGAAATGACGATAGTGTAAAAGGAGAATAAGAAACCTTATATGCTGCGTTAATAAACTCCATCATTGCAGAAATTCCAGTATTGAACCGAGTTCCTTCAATTTCTTCAGTTACCTGTTATGTGAAACCAGCTCGCAAATAAATAATTGCCGTGTGATAATAGCAAGTGCATTAACATTCCAACAATATTCAATCCTAAAGAATACATGCCAGTCATAACCAGTAAGTAGTACTACCTTATCAATGCATCTGTGTAGAGAACGAAGTTGTTCAATTGAAGGTTTCTCATCAACTGCGGAAGTTCCATCCGGATATGAACCAGCGGGCGAGGGTGAACCAACAATCAATCTCCAAGATCTTGCTAGGAAACGGTGAACGCCTTCAATACCACTTGTATTCCATGTTTTCGAGTCTCTATCAGACATAATAAAGATGTACATTATGCATTAGAAGATATACCATGGGGATACAACTTTGAAATGGTGGTGTACATATATTACAATAAACAAAAAGTTTGAAAAACAAAAGAAAAGTTAAGGAAAGACAGGAGAAGCTACCTTAATGGACCCATAAACATTTCATATAAGCGTAGAGAATCTGCACCATACTCCAAAACAACATCATCAGGATTGATGACATTTCCTCTACTTTTACTCATCTTGTGAGCTCGAGCAATCAAGCGAATATTGGGGTTATCTTTCAATACAAAGAAGTCACCAGATTTCATGACCTATTCACCATCAAAATACAGTTTCAAACCGATGAATTACATTCTGAAAGCTAAAACTAACATAAAAAGATGCTAAAAGATTTAAGTAATTGCACATAATGAGTATATAAATAAACCTTTTCCTCAGGTATTTTCTCTTGGTTGTACTCAGCCAGATCAGCGACAGAGTCTGCTGATATCAAGTTTCCTTTGTCATCTTTGCATGCTGTATATTGAACCTGCCAACTTGATAATTAAAGACAGGCAATGAAAAAATGGACTTTCAAGACCAAGCAAATCAACTTACTTCACCAAGGATGATGCCCTGATTTATGACACACTTAAATGGTTCCTCTGTTGACACAACACCTATGTCATAGAGAACCTGCAATAATGAACGTAGTCATGATTTTTAATAGAAACAGTAGAGAAGAAATATAACATGCTCTTGTGAATTGAATTGCTCTTCTGAAGGACCAAAAAAGAGGGCATTCCTCTGCTTGTTAAGCCTTTTTTTTTGTTTTGTTGTTTTTCTTTTTGAGAAGGTAACTTACCTTTTTTGGTTTCTCTGTCCTACCTCATCTATTTTTCCACATGTATACTCAGACTAGAAGAAGATTCTTTTCACTTGGCTCGTCTAACAATTTATTGAAGTCCAAGTTAGGTTAGCGAAGGGATTCACCACCCATAAATAGGTGACAAAGGGAAGAAGAAGAAATTTTTGGCTCACGTGAATTAACTGGAATAGTGACAACATCTGCAGTAGCTAAAGAAGGGTAACCAAAGCTTGAAACTGGGAGAATTCCTTTTATTTGTAACAAGTGTATTTGGAATTCTAACCTTGTGCCAGAACCTGGCATAAAGTAAATGAAGAACAGCATGCTCAGCACCACCAACATACACGTCAACTGGGCTCCAGTACCTATAGGAAAAAAGAAGCCAATGGATGCTTAAAACTTTGAAACACCAAATTCTAACTTTCCACAATATTATGTATAACAAAATCAATGACAGGAGAAAAATGGAACTACTGACTGTACGTAGAGAAAGTGCAAACTCACTGTTCTTTTGCCTTGTCAACCAATGCACTGGAGTTCTTTGGGTCCATAAATCTTAGATAGTACCTGGATATCAATGGAGGACATGGTTCAACGAGAAGCGGCAAGATATATCAGACATATCCATAGGAACCTTAAAAGTAAAGAAGGCTTCATCCTTAGAACACAGGTCCTAGAAGGGTGAAATTCGCACAGAATCTAAGATCAGTTTAATTACATATCATAATAAATAACTCATCGATTCTTTGATTCCCTTATTTTTATTTTCCATCCAGCAGTAAAAAGGCAGATTTTGAGACTGAAAATCGGGTATTCTCCTCTTCGAAATGGAGTAGATAAGTGTGTGCTTTTTTCCTTCCATAACTACTGGTAGCAAATTATGCACCCAGCCAACCACCAATGGATAATGAACAAGAAATTCAGAGTAAAGTACTTCCTATCTCCTTTTCTTTTTTTGGGTGATAAGTTGTTTAAGTTCAGAGTGAAGCTCCTTCCCATCTGCTTTGCCTTGATATAATCTTCCATGCTCTAATTCATAGTATCATGCTCTTGCCCCAAAACACCCAAGAAAAAACTATAGTTTACTCCCTTTTGACAAATGACAACAAAATACAAATAAAAGAACAAAAAGGCAGTAAAGTACAAAGTCTCTTTAGGTGGAAAAATCGTGAAAAGAATTAAACTCTCGGTAAAAAAGGGCAGCCCGTTGCACGAAGCATCCCGCGTTTACACAGGGTCGCACCCCAAGAGGGTGTGATGTAGGCAACCTACCCTGGTGCAAGCATTAGTGGTTGATTCCACAGCTCGAACTAGTGACCTATAGGTCACACGGAGACAACTTTACTGTTGCTCCAAGGCTCCCCTTCAAAAGAATTAAACTCCCAGTATCGAAGAAAAAACATAGTTAATTACCAGCAAGAGCCAGCCCACTGGGGCATGGTATTTGTTTCTCGTCTAGCAGCTTTTCCAGATAAAGGATCTTTGGTTATAACCTGACAAATTATTCAGCCAAAATAGTGAATGTTATTACATGAAGCATGGTAAGCCTAATAGGGAAGAACCAAAAGCAAAAGAAAAGTAACAGATGACAAGGAAACAATGTTTATCCAATTGAAATCATCACACATTAGGCAAGACATACCCAAGAATCTGCTTTGGAAAGAGGTGGCTCCCCTGTCCCTGTGGGAGTGAAATCATCCAACTCGGGAAGTGTAAGGGGCAGCTCTGTTTCTGAAACTGGAATACCTTCTCCTGTGTCATCCAAAAAGATAACTGGAATAGGCTCCCCCCAATAGCGTTGCCGAGCAAAAAGCCAGTCCCTTAACTTGTAATTTACCTGAAGCAAGATAAATCTGGCAATAAGCAAATCTTATAAGAAGTAGAAATGAGAATTGCTTCCTTCTTACTCGCCCTCAGAATTCTGTTTAAGATCATCTCCAAAAAACTGAGATGTACAAGCTAAAGAGGTATCCTTCATAAATCAGAGGAAGTTACCTTTTGCTTCCCGTTTCCACTTTTCTCAAGCCATTGAATGACTCTTGAAGCAGCTTCCTTGCTAGGCAAACCATTAATGTCAAGCCCTGACTCTGAACTTGATGCATTTATCATAGTTCCTTCACCTGAATATGGTCTCTCAAAATTGCCACAATCGCCATCATCTGGTTTTACAACCCAAGAAATTGGGATACTGTACTTCACAGCAAATTCATAGTCACGTGTGTCATGGGCAGGCACAGCCATTATTGCTCCTGTGCCGTAGCTGCATCAGAATTGGTAAACTACTTTAAAACCCCAAAAACTATGTCACGTGTGGTATTAGGTGCTCATGCAGTACAAGAGCATTAATGCAGTAATAAGACTCATAGGACATATCTTGCTAGTTAAATTTAGGAGAAGAGAAAAAATGAAGGCAGACAACCTTCCCAAGACATAATCAGCAACCCAAATAGGAATAGCTTGTCCATTGGCTGGATTTCTTGCATAACACCCGGTAAAGACACCTGTTTTTTCCTTTTGAAGCTCAGTCCTCTCAAGGTCACTCTTTCTAATGGCAAGTTCTCTGTACTCCTCTACCTGTCTCACATCCGTCGTCTCTTAAATAACTAGAACGAACTGTATTTTGAGATTAATAAGATCAAGGTGCAGAAGAGCATACATGTTTACTCTGTGCTTCAGATAAAACTGATGACAGAATGGGATGCTCAGGTGCAAGGACTAAATATCTGCACAGCAAAAAGATGGATTAGCGACATGTGAAATGCAGTCTGAAAAAAAGAGTTGACGACAAGATGTCAAAAGCAAAATGCATACGTTGCACCAAAAATAGTGTCCGGCCTTGTTGTATAAACTGTTATCCTTTTCTCTTCTTCCTGACTGTTACCATTTATGACGACAAAATCCACTTCTGCTCCTTCTGACCTCCCAATCCAATTCCTCTGCATTTCCTTTATACTTTCAGGCCAGTCTAGGTCATCCAAATCCTCAAGAAGACGGTCGGCATAAGCAGTAATCCTCAACATCCACTGCCGCATAGGCTGCTTTGCAATAAACAATGTACTGTAAAATCATGAAACCATCCAGACCATGAAAATAAGGACTAGAAATTGAATTAACAAAAGTGCGGTTCTTTAGAGAAATTCCTAGCTCAAAAGGTAACAGGGTATATGACCGCCTACCTTTCTGATGACTGGATGCCCCCCTCTTTCACTTACACCATCAACCACTTCTTCATTTGCCAAGACAGTGCCAAGTGCTGGACACCAATTGACAGGCACTTCAGCCTAAATTTTGGATTCAAAGAGGTTTGATAAGTCGAAGAAGGTTACTTCAGCTTACTACTGAGAATTATAAAAATGAATTCAGAAAACTTCACCTGATAAGCTAGTCCTCTCTTCATAAGTTGAAGAAATATCCACTGAGTCCATTTGTAGTAATCAGGTTCTGTCGTGGAAATTTCACGATCCCAATCATAAGAGAAGCCTAGAGATTTAAGCTAGAAATCAATATAGATATTAGCAAAGTGACATTTCTCAAGCACCATCCTATACATCGAAAGATAGCAGGAGATCAAAATCTCATTAAATAACTGAAAAATGAAACATTCTTACACATAGATTAGCAAATAAACTCCAACTATGACAATTTAAATGCTCTGAATTTTGCAGGGAAAGCGTCCTTTTCTTACAGGCACTTAGGGCAGATGGCCATATAATATCAGCTGAATCGAACCAGCTAATATGAGGAATTGGACGAAAGTAACAGGACTAACAGATGGTGGGGCATAACAGCAGGATCATGGATGGATGGGTACGAGATAATTGTAGCAATCAGCCAAGTGACAAAGACCTGAATTCATGTATCCTGGTTCACCCACATAGCTACTTGGACAAAGGACTTTTAACTGTTTCTGACCGTCTTCTTATAAAGCATGCACCTCCTAAACACTATCATGAAAAGGCATCATTCCCTATGGTGCTCTTCCAAATTAAATACGGATACGCTGTGGATTTGCCAGTTTCATTTAAGCTGGAATATCACACATACGTACACGAAAATAGCTCCAAGTTATGGCCATCGACAGTGAATTTGATTCTTGAACTAGGAATGCAAAATAAAAATAGTGTTTTGATTTCATGGGTAGAAATCCGGAGCTCTTAGAAATGTTTTACAACCTCAGAGTAAATACCGAAAATGAGTATTCCAAACAAAAGAAAGCAGCAGTTACCTGCGAGCGGAAACGACTAATATTCCTCAAAGTTGTGATTTTTGGATGTGTGCCTGTCTGTCAAAGGGAAGGGGAAAGTTAGATACCTGCAAATATTAAACTGAAAACAGTGACTTCTGAAAACTAACCTCAATAGCGTATTGTTCAGCAGGTAAACCAAACGCATCCCATCCCATTGGATGCAATACATTGAAACCTTGCATGCGTTTAAATCTAGCAAGGATATCTGTTGCAGTATATCCAAGTGGATGTCCAACATGCAAACCAGCTCCACTGCAAGGATAAGAAATAGCATCAAACTAAACATTAATAGACCGCGACTACAGATCCTCATGAAAAAGGAAAAGTTTGTCCAATCTCAATGGCCAAAAGTTACAAGTGCCAACCTCAATGACTGAAAATTGTAAGTCCTAAGAACAGAAGGTCAATTGGCAAGTTCTCAATTGCTTGTCAACTATCTACACCAACATATTTCTTTCAGTAACTGACTGGAAATTTTGCACTTGTGCAGAAAGAGCACTTGGATCTAGGAGAACTAGAGGATTCAGTCAGTATATGGTTGAATCCAATGAGTAAGATCACCATTGGCAGGTCTCATACTATATTTAATCTGGACAATCGTGGACCGTGGATTATTCTGTGGCTTCAAGTATTAATAAATTTATGAACAGATTCAAGGAAATTAAATGCTATGAATGTTGGTATTATAAACATAGTGGAAACAACTATGTTGTGATTAAGCAGGGGAGTTATACAATAAGAAAAATAGAGATTAGCTGCACAGCAGCAACAACTTAGCAACTTTATACTTCATTTGAACTTGGAAAGGTATAACCGAAGTTGTTAGCAGTTAAGCCAAGTCAAGCAATTGGTAATGCATATACCTAAAGTTGATTAAGCCCAGTTCATCTAAGCCAAGTCAAGCAATTGGTAATGCATACACCTAAAGTTGACTAAGCCTCGTTTGCACTTGATCGAAGTCTGAATCTGAATGGTTTGGACCTTAGACTATTAAGTTTATTTGTTTTTAGATTTAACCACTTGATCTGAATAGATCAGAAACATGCGAATCTTGAATAGGGTCTTAAAATAATTAAGAGCTGTACAGTTAAAACATTTTTGCTAAAATAACATTTCACAACCGCCACCCACCGCCACCATCCCCGTCAACCACCACCTACCACCACCATTGATAACCACTAGCGCCAACTGTATATTAGGATTCGGGAGTATGGATCCAAGTGCGGATACGGGTGCTGGGAAGGACCAATAAATGTATATTACGACATATAAAGTGTATTTCGATTAGTTATAGTTGTTGAACTAAAACTAGTAGAACTTTATTCTCTATAAATAACAACATTTTATTCATAAGATATCTCGCATAATAGAAAAGCTTTCTCATACTTTATGTAATATATATATATATATAATATGACATAAACCCAAAATTCAAACCAAATACTCAATCAGTCTATATTTCTCAGTCATAGAATGTTGTCAACGTACCCAAGGTAGTTTGACCAAATCCGGTTTAGATCCCATGCCCATGTCGTGCACGAGTGCGGCAGGGATTTTGGAGTGTCCATAACACATACGCAATTACCTGGTGGAATGGTCGAAGTGTGCAAAAGATGGTCTCGACACCACCGTCATACTTGTTAATAAGATTATTTACAACCAGAACAAGGTACAGAATTGTAAACACGTTGCTAAAATTTTTGCTAACTTGAAATAACTTTTTCCAATATAATTAAATGTTGCTTCATGTCCACTGTCAAAGTTACAGTCTTTTGTCTTCTTTTAGTGCTATAAATTACAAGTATGAAAACCAGAAAGGAACATAAAATTTTGTGAACTTTGTATTTCTATTTTATAACTCAAACATATTACAATTTTAGTATGTTTGGATTTCATGATGTTCTTATTTTTCTTATGATTTCTACGGTGATACTGATATTGTCTCCTTTTGTCTTTTTGTCCTGTTGAGGGTCTTTCAGAAACAACCTCGCTACCCTTTCGGAGTAGGCTAACGTCTGCGTACACACTACCCAACAACCTCTCTACCCTTTCGGAGTAGGGGTAAGGTCTGCGTACACACTACCCAACAACCTCTCTACCCTTTCGGAGTAGGGGTAAGGTCTGCGTACACACTACCCTCCCTAGACCCCACGAGTGGAATTTCACTGGGTTGTTGTTGTTGTTGTTGGCCGAAAAGTGTTACTTCTAGGATTTCGGACATTGAGATATGTGAAGACACTAACTTTTTTATTTAACTATCTACCTAGTTGTACAGAGTTGAACAAAGATGATCAAGGTCCAAATTCAAGATAACTTTGTAGGTTCGACTTTGCAAAACTGATAGAGAAAGTATTTTTTTAAAATGCTAGTCTATAGTCAATCCTTGGCACATAGCAAATTGAAGTTGAAAGAGTGGGATAAGAGTATGAACCTTGGATAGGGGAACATATCAAGAACATAGAATTTGGGCTTTGAAGTATCAATCTCATCAGGGGTTCGAAATGTCTTATTCTCTTCCCAATAGTGTTGCCATTTTGGTTCAATTTCGTGAAACGGGTAAGGCCTTTTAACTTGCTGTTTCTGTTGCTCGTTAGCCTTTTCACCGTCAACTTCTTTTACTAGCTCAGTCACTGTACTTTTGCTACAACTCTTTGTACAGCTGGAGACTCGTAGGCGCACATGGGTACAAGATTGGTGGCGGAGTAAAGGCCGGCGGTGAGCGGAGAGAATAAGTGTACGGCGGCATAGAGGAAGATGAAGGAGGATCTGAGGAGGAGAGTGGTGGTGCGTGGAAGTTTGGAGCATTGCTAGGGGGGAGGGGAGTGACAGAGTTGCAGTGGTTTGAGAAATTTTGAAGGTGGCAATTTGCTAAGAAGATGAAGATTGGATAATGTAGTCATGGGCTAAATAGTGTACTAGGCTTATAGGCCGTTTGGCGAAGCTTAGCTTACTTTGATACGTGTTTTTTTCAAAAATACTTTTTAAAAAAGTGTTTTTGGCGAGAAATAGTTTTTGTTTGGCTAATTAATTTAAAAAGTACTTTTAAGCAATAATTAGTGTTTGGCCAAGCTTTTGAAAACTGCTTCTAAGTGTATTTTTCAGAAAAGTGCTTTTGGAGAGAAGCTACTTTTTTCTGCTTCTCCAAAACTGTTTCTCTTCTCCTCAAAAGCACTTTTTTCCTTCCAAAAGCTTGGCCAAACATCTCAATTTTTGGCCAAAAGTGCTTTTGGCCAAAAAAAACACTTTTGGCCCAAAAAAAAAGCTTGGCCAAACAGGCTATTACTTTGGTCTTCACTGCAATTGCACGGACGCTCTAATGGGTCGCCCCATTTATCCTGTATTCACTTTTAAAAACTTTTGAACTTATACCCACAACTTCAGGTATTTTTTTCCTCTTTTTTCTTCTTCTTCGGGCAAGAGTGATTTTATATTGTGTCTGTCAACATATTTTATGATATTTTACATTAGTGAATTGTTGTGGCGCTTTATTTTTTACTATTGCTTCGGATTTCTTCTTTGTAAAATGAGTTCGTTAAATTTATAATTGTTTTGACAAATTGATAATTGGCGTTTGTTCTTAATGATATATAGAGGTTATGTTTCAAATTTGAGCTTATTTGGAGTAAATTCAGGTATTACATCGTATATTGAATTGTTAAAATTCAATAAACAAATTTCTATTTCTAGAAAATTTGCACTTCAGGCCTTTTCGGCCTTAAGTGCATGAAAATGTTGGTTGAACTTCAGACATTTTGGCCTTAAGTGCATCTGAAGAGCAACTTTTTACTTCAGACTTATTAGCCTTAAGTGTAGGAAGCATTTGTTGCACTTCAGATCTTTTAGCCTTAAGTGCATCTGAAGTGTAATTTTTTACATCAAACTTATTAGCCTTAAGTGCATGAAATCATTGCTTCCACTTCAGACCTATTTGGCCTTAAGTACATCTGAAGTACAATTTTTCACTTCAGACTTATTGACCTTAAGTGTAGAAAAATATTTGTTGCATTTCAGACCTTTTGGCCTTAAGTGCACCCGAAATGCAATTTTCCACTTCAGACTTATTGGACTTAAGTGCATAAAATCATTGGTTGCACTTCAAACCTATTTGGCTTTAGGTGCATCTGAAGTGCAATTTTTCTCTTCAGACTAATTTTTTTTTAATTTCAGACCCCATAAGTCTGAAGTTGATTGTAAAGTGAGTAGGCTTGCAACTTTTTTTGCAAAGTGGGAATATGTTCAATTGTGATCCCAAAACCGGGTATAAATGCAAAAGCCCCATTGTATCGGCCCACATACATTCATGTAAGCTCTAGTTACATCTGATGATTGGTTATGAGTTTTTCTTATATAAAAATAATAGAAACTTATTTACCTTTTTTAAAGTTTTATAGTTTTCAAAAAGTACCTAGAGTTTTCTTACAAATAGTATATATGTTCCCTTAAAAGTCTCGCAACTCATTAGTAGTGCTTTCAATTAAGAGATTCAATTAAATCTTTCATTATTTCCCCCTCACCTCTCATCTTTGCTTTTTTCGTTCCCTAATTTCTTTAGTTTGTTTGCCTAACACACTCATCATAAATTGGTCCATTTCAAGACCAAAAATACATATGATTCTCGAGCATGCATGCATACATACATACATACATACATACATACATACATACATACATACATACATACAATTCGGGGATTTAAGATTTTGTGATTTGCTCAGATTGGATGTTCTTGCAAGTGATTGAGATATACTCTAGAGTTTGTATCTCAATTTTGAAGGAGAATTGTTAAGTATAGAGTTAGTTTTAGGTGAAAATTCATATTAAAACTCGAAAAAGAAGAAGTTGCATGAATTGTATGATAATTGTATATAATAAAGGCAGAATACATCGGCAAGCCATTAAACTTGTCCTCTCTTTTCACTTTGACACTCCATCTTAAGTCTGTTCCGTTTGAACACTTCAAGAGCGTGACAAATAAAATTTTCTTTTTATAACTTTTTTTTCTTTTCTTTTTCCTCCTATTCTTTTGTACCTCATGTCCAGGTCATCATCTTCCTCACAAAAATGGAGCTTGCCGGAATTTTTCATTACCAGAATAAATGGAGCTTGCCGGAAAAATCACAAAAGCTATTATTCTTTGATACTATCCTGTTTTTCTCAACTAATGTTGCAATAAACTTAGTACTATACCTTTTAATTGATTAATAATTAAGTCGGGTTTAATTGTGTAAGTATCGGATCCAAATACTATACGGTTCCGCACTAGCTGCTAAATCTTCAAAGTACAACCAGCGAAGCCAAACAAACACCACCAATCAAGCTCACTCTCTTGATCTCCGCCGTCCGAATTTATCCCTCACCGGCCGCCAATCTATTCTCCGACCAAGATGGGTGTCGGTTTCCTCGTTGGCGTCATCGGCGTTCTAATTCTTTCTCACGCTGCCTATTCCACTGTAACAAACACCACCAATTGTAATGGACTTGTAAACTAATTTATAATTGAACAGAAATTTGCTGCTCCCATTTCGCTCGCCGCTACTACGGGAACTCGGATTGGGGATTTTATTGATTCAACAACAATTACAGTAGAATTTCGGAAATCAAGCCCAACAGAACTACAATTAAGAATTGAGCCCAAATGCTCAGTACAACTAGAATTGGGTCCAAAACTTTTGAATACCTGTAAGAATGGAAATTGAAGTGAGAAAGATTCTAGAAGAGAAGAAAAGAAAGAACGGGAGAGAATGAGGTTAGAAGTAAGTTGAAAGAGAGAGTGGAATGTACCAGATTCTTTAGCTTTTTTTTTTCAAAAGCTTTTTTTATTAATTAATTCATGTTAAATCCATGTGTCTCTTTTTTATTCGTCATCGTGGCGAGTGAATTACACCCATTGTTTATGTTTGGGTGCTTTATGAATTTTGTGTTTAAATGACACATTCGAGGCGTGGTTTGAGTGTTCAATTGGAACGGACTTAAGATGGAGTGTCAAAGAGAAAAGTGAGGACAAGTTTAATGGCATGCCGATGTATTCTGCCTATAATAAGTGTATCATAATCATAACCCATACATCAATACCTAAAACATAACTATATCATAAATGTATCATACTTGTATCACAATTGTATCTAACTTGTATTTGATAAGAATATTTTAGTTTTTTTTATCGGGGGTACTTTTAATCAGCCACTGATTTTTGCTAGTTTATTTTTTATTCCTCTTCATCGAGCAGTTTTATAGAAGAAAGTGGTAGTAATATGGTATTATATATTGTGTGTCCATTGAGAATTTACATTTGAGGGAGATAGTGGAGAAGAGGCAGTAGAGGGGGTTTTGGTGGAGGTAGTTGCGGTGAAGGGGTAAGAGCATAGTGGAAAGGAAAAAAACTTCTAGTAAAATTAATTTTTAAAAGTTGTGATACCACAAATTACATGTGTCAAATGATAAAAAAACGATCATCTGACATATTATCCGAGTCACCATAATTGAGGCACACCCAAACCAAAGTATTTATTAGTATTCATTTTGTTAAGTTGAGGTGTTAAAATGAAAGAACCCAAGAGTTTATTTATCGGCTTGACAAATGGATGAAAGTTTAGGTGTCCTTGTACTTTTTGCCTTTTTGTTTATAGTGAATTGGAGCAAGTATAAGTGGCCCAACACTTATACTTGCACATGTTTGTCATCCCACTATATAAACCTAGTCCTTTCCCAGTTTAGCACTTATATTTAATGAATTCTTTACTAATAAACCCTTTTGACCATTGACCATGCTTACACGGCCTTTACGTGGATAATGTGGCTAAGGAGCGTGTAGTCCAAATTTCGAACGAGCGTGAAAGTGGCAGTCTTCATTTATAAAGTAAGGATTGAAGTAAAAAGAATGAAAACAAAATGGTTAAAAAAAATAAGAAAGAAACATCTGACTTTCTTCATCTTCCATTTCTTCTCCGGAGTCCACTCCCAACCCCTTTTATTTCGTTTCTTCTTATTTTCCCTCTTTTTTCCTTATATATCAAATCGAACCCGGAAAATGCTCCCTCGCAAATCCTTCATCCTTCACGCAAAACTGCACTCGCTAATTCATCTTTGTCTCAAATACAGAATGTTGACCCAAGTCACTGCATAGTTTTGAAGATTGACAAATGTCTGACCAGTTGAACTAGGTCCATCAGAGCACACATTCTTGAACTGAATAGATAGAAAATGAACCATATATGCATAGGAGATATTTGTGATTGTGAAGTATCAATGAACCAAGAGATTGTTGTCTCCTAATGCGAAAAGGTTGCAAACTTATGAGAGGATAGAAGTTGAATTCAGCAAGGAAAGTAACAAAGGAAGGAAGTTGAGTTTGATACGAACTCTTTCATCCAGGAAGAGTTGGACTAGAACTGAACGACAAACTCAACAACTGAATCTATAAATATTCGAAGTATTTCTGCTGGAATTCTTGACGCACAAGTACTGAAGTGAATCAAGATCTGAAAGCAAAATTCCCAGAGTTATTTTACAAGCAGAATTAGTGTGCGATACAAAGGCTACATATCAGCTAGAAGAACCAGTTCCATCGTTTGTGTATTGAGTCTAGTTGATTGTAGTAGGAGTTTTAACATTGTATCTTTTCAGCTTTCTTAGAAGCAATTGTAATAGGTACACATTGTTCAAGTTAGAGTTAACTTGAAGCTTGTAAAAATTAGCTAGAGGCTAGTTGATACAAATGGATTAGAGTTAGTCATAGGAATACAAAAGAGTTTATTCTGTAAGTCCGTTTGGCTTAGAGTTTTTAGTGAAGAGTTTGAGCAAATCCTATTGAGGAGTAGGTCGTGGTTTTTTCACCTTTTGAACCAGGTGTTTTTCACGTAAAAATCTCTGTGTTTTTACTTTACTGTTTTTATTATTCCGTACCAGTAGAAGTTGGAACACAAAGAAGAACCAGGTTCTTCTTGTGAGACAGCACTCGAAAAATTGGGTACCACACATTTAACCTATATTCTTGTGTGGCATTGACGTCTAAAACATCAATTGGTATCAGAGTAGGTTATCCTTGAAAAAGATCAAAATGAGTGCACCACCTGGGAACTGGGAAGGTCAATCAACTGCAAGGCCACCACTTTTCAATGGCCAGTACTACTCTTGGTTGAAGAACGGGATGAAGGACCACCTGATTGGAGAAGACTATGAACTCTGGGACATAGTCACTGATGGACCTCTAGCTACAATGAAGAATACTGCTGAAGGCTTAGATGTACCAAAGACTGGGGTTGATTGCACGACTGAAGATCTAAAGAAATGGGAGAAGAATGCTAAGGCCAAGAAGTGGCTAGTTTGTGGATTAGGTCCAGATGAATACAGCTGAATCCAAAGTTGCACCACAGCCAAAGAAATATGGGATACTCTACAAGTAGCCCATGAAGGAACACCTCAAGTAAAGAGGTCTAGAGGCACTATACTATACTATCAGTATGAAAACTTCACCATGAAAGAAGGAGAGACTATCCAAGATATGTACACAAGGTTCACAACCTTGACTAATGAACTGAAGTCTCTTGGAAGAGTCATCATGGAAGAGGACAGGGTTGAGAAGATCCTGACAAGGGTCTTGCCAATTTCCTGGGAAAGCAAAATCACTGCTATCCAGGAATCCAAAAATATGGCAACCCTGAGATTGGATGAGCTGATTGGAAACCTCACTGCCTATGAACTCAGAAGGCAGACAATGGAGATGAATAGTCCAAAGAAGGAGAGGAGTCTAGCACTGAGAATCACTGAGGGAACATATCTGGAGTAAGATGAGATATCCATGATTACCAAAGAATTCAGAAACTTTCTCATGAGGAAGAAGGGCATCTCTAGAGGAGGAAACTACAACAAAGCAAAAACTCCAGAAAGGCCAACCAACGAGGGATGCTACAAATGTGGTAAGACTGACCATCTCATCAAAAACTATCCTCAGTGGGAAGTAGAATGGAAAAAAAAGAGATATGAAAGAAGGAACCGGTCCAACCCAAGAAAACCACAACTAAGGCTATGGTTGCTGCTTGGGGGGAAAGTTCAGATGAGGAATCAGAAGATGGGGAGACTGAAGATCAGGCGCTCATGGCAATTGGAGAATCTGATGAGGAATCACATGAAGAACCAGAGGTAAGTATCTCCCATCTTAAAAACAAAATAAAGTTCCTATCTAAGGAAAAACTCTCTGAGTTGCTACTTGATTTCATAGATGATTCTGAGGAAACAACCAAAGAGAAGGATCAACTCTCTAAAGAATGTGCAATGCTAAAAGCAAAGTGCATGAACCTGGAAATCAGAGTCAGTGAATCTGAAAAGAAAAACACTGTCTTGTTGAACCAGGTTCATCTACTTGAGACTGAGATTCTAGAACTAAAATCTGAGAACTTAAAACTTAGATTAGGATCCAATTAAAAGGTTGTTGATCACTCTCATGTCATGTAAGAAGAAAATTTGGGAAAACTAAAAGATAAAATGTATGCCAAGGATGAACAAATAAGATCACTTAAAGAAGAGCTTGGCAAAGTCAATCATGAATTAGATAGAACTTGTAAATGGAATAAATCATATGATGCCTTGACATGGCTTCAAGAGAATCATAGTAGCAACCGGAGAGGGCTTGGTTTTGGGAGTCAATTGCCTTAGTGGGATCCCAAAAGCAAGTATCTCACTCTCCCTGAAAATAAAATTTGCACCCACTGTGGTAAGACTGGCCACTACAAATATGAGTGTACTATAAAAGAGCAGGCCAGTCGAAAAAATGAGAGGTTTGTAAAAAAGAAGAACTGGCTACCAAATTGGGCCATAAAAAATTTGATTCATCCATTCTCTCATAGAAAAAGACCCAAACTAGTTTGGGTTCTTAAAACTAACCCCTGATATCCTTTTGTAGGTACAAGTGAGAGGAAGCAGCCAAATTTAGTTTTTGGATAGTGGCTGCTCAAAACATATGACGGGGAACAAGGAACAATTCCTTTCACTTGAAAACCTCAAATGAGGAAATGTCTCCTTTGGAAATGGAAAGAAAGGTGAAATTATAGGGGTTGGCAAAGTAGGTAAGGATGACAAACGTTCCATCGAACATGTGTACTTGATAGATGGCTTGAAATATAGCCTGATCAGTGTGTCACAATTGTGTGACAGAGGTAACCTGGTTGCTTTCACTTCCACAAAATGTTTTGTGATTAACTTGCTTACTGACAAGATTGTTTTGCAGGGAAAAAGAATGAATAATATCTATGTCATAGACTTGTCCACACTATATGAAAATGAACTCACTTACTTAAGTGTTTTGGACAGTGATCCCCTCCTTTGGCACGAACGACTTGGACATGCAAGTCTAAATCAGCTTAACAATTTAGTCTCTAAGGACTTAGTGGTGGNGAGAACTCTGAGCAGAGGTGGTAAGAAATATGTGATGGTGTTAGTTGATGATTACTCAAGGTTCACGTGGACCTTATTTCTGGCATCTAAGGATGAAGCATTTGATATGTTCATCGCATTTGTTAAGAAAACTCAAAATCGGTTAGGACATCAACTAGCATCAATAAGATCTGACCATGGTACTGAATTTGAAAATGCTAAGTTTGCTGAGTTCTGTGATGAACATGGTATCAATCACAACTTTTCTGCCACTAGAACCCCACAACAAAATGGGGTTGTGGAAAGAAAGAATAGAACTCTTGAGGACATGGCAAGAACCATGCTTCTTTCTAGCAAACTACCACACAGCTTCTGGGCAGAAGCAATAAACATTGCTTGCTATATAATCAATAGATGCATGACCAGACCACTGGTAGAGAAAACTTCTTTTGAATTACTTAAAAGGAGAAAGCCCAACATACCCCATCTTAGGGCTTTCGGATGTAAATGCTATGTGCACAATAATGGAAAAGATTCCCTAAGTAAATTTGATCCCATAAGTGATGAGGGAGTATTCTTGGGATATTCATCACATATTTTTCACGACCCATTTTCTAAACAAGCCGAGACTAGCACCCTATCACTAAACATGACCGAGCGAACCATCTGCGCTTGTCAAATCTATTATATTCTCAAACTTTATATGCAATAAGACAATACTTATAACAAAATACTTTTGATTAATTTAAATATCTAAAATAAACCAACTCCAAAACTTTATTCGTAGAAAAAAATAATAATGAAATACTACTAAGTTATTATAAAAATATATGTGAATCTTAACCCACGGACTGTGTCTATGAAGCCTCTACTGATAAACTGACGCGCTGCTCAGGACATGAGATTCCAGGCCAATCCTCTAAATAAACGAAGAAATAAGTAAATAAAGATAACCCTAGGGAATACTCCACGAACAAAAGCGGAGCTCACCAATAACACTGGAAGAGATGGAAGTCCTAACCCGTAGTCTGTTCGCCTGCAAAACTGGTTCCTACGTTGTACCGCAGACCAACGTAGGTTCCCAAAAGAGAACGTCAGTACCATCCATTATACTCAGTGAGTCTCAACAACAGGGACGGAACTTTAATAGCATATACATTACGAGCAAAGGTTCTAAATGCATGTAAAACATAAAGCTTATA